>BSBM01001127.1:1545000-1807500 GCA_027924585.1 Larix kaempferi
ATCCATAGAAATATCTATCCAAATCCGTGTAGGTATGGGAAAGGGTTCAAGCAATCCTGGAAGGAGTGTTGTTTCACCCTTATTGCGGTGGCAAGTATCACATTCAGCCACCATCTGTTGAATTTTCCTTTTCATGCCCTGCCAAAAGAAGTTACACCGTGCTCTTTCATACGTTTTGAGGAACCCAGAGTGCCCTGCCGATGGAGAAGCATGGAGTTCATAGAAGATAGCCTATTGAAGATCCATGCTCTGGGGAAGCACCAGACGACCCTTATATCGCAGAGAAGCACCATCCCAAGAGTAATGTGGTACAGCAGAAGGGTTGTTGGTCAAGCATTGGATGATTTGAGATAAGGAATAGTCATTGACATAACCCTGTTGAACAGATTGCAACCAATTTGGAACAGGCCTAGAAATAGCTGAAAGAGAACCTTGGGCATCAAATGTGCGAGAAAGAGCATCTGCCACAATATTGTCTTTACCCTTCTTGTAAGTGATCTCATAGTCATAACCCATGAGTTTGCTAACCCATTTCTGTTGTGTCGGGGAGAAGACATGTTGTTCCAAGAAATATTTCAGACTCTGGTGATCAGTCTTGATGTAGAAATGATTCCCTAATAGGTATGGGTGCCACTTCTGTACTGCATGAAAAATAGCCATCATTTCCTTCTCATAGGTAGAGGCAGCTAAATTCTTACCTGAAAGGGCTTTGCTGGTGAATGCAATGGGGTGTTCATCTTGAAGGAGAACACCGCCAAGTCCATTGCCGCAAGCATCACTCTCAATAGTGAAGGGCTTGGAAAAATCGGGCATAGCTAGAACAGGTGTAGTACACATAGCTTGTTTCAGTTTGTCAAATGCACACTGAGCAGCAGGTGTCCATGTAAAAGAATCCTTTTTCAATAGAGCAGTTAATGGAGCTGCAATCTTCCCATAATCCTTGACAAACTTGTGGTAGTAGCCAGTCAACCCCAAAAAACCACGAAGTCTCTTGAGTGTCTGAGGATGCAGCCAATTGTTCATGGCATCGATTTTGGTAGGATCCACGCAAACCCCTTGTGCTGAGATAATGTGCCCGAGATACTCAACTTACTTCTGTCCAAAAACACATTTAGACTGCTTGGCATGGAGATGATGGTCAGAGAAAAGTTGCATGACAAGATCCAGATGCTGGAGATGTTCATCCCATGTTTTACTGTAGATGAGGATATCATCAAAGAATACCAGAATGAATTTCTGTAAGTAGGGTCGAAATATTTTATTCATTAAGGCCTGGAATGTGGAAGGAGCATTAGTCAGGCCAAAGGGCATGACCAAAAACTCATAATGGCCATCATGTGTGCGAAAAGCTATTTTAGGGATATCATCCTCATGAACCCGAATTTGATGATACCCAGAACGAAGATCCAACTTGGAGAAAAAGTGAGCCCCATGAAGCTCATCAAGATGCTAATCAACAACAGGAATTGGAAACTTATCCTTGATGGTGAGGTGATTAAGTGCTTGGAAGTCAATGCAGAGGCGCCATGACCCATCTTTTTTGCGGACAAGAATAACTGGAGAAGTAAAGGAACTAGTGCTTGGGCGAATAATACCTTGCTTCAATAAGTCCCGAACGAGCATTTCAATCTCCATTTTTTGGTGAAATGGGTAGCGATAGGGCCTAATGTTGGGAGGAACGCTGCCAGGAAGTAGCTGAATACGATGGTCTTCTGGCCTGGAAGGTGGCAATCCCACTGGTTCAGCAAAGACACCTGTATATCGATCCAGAATTTGTTGTAGATCCAAAGGAGTAGTGGAGACCGCTGACGGTTGCATCTGAATGGAATGGATCTGAGCGATAACACCATGTGAATTCTTCTTGAGGAGTTTTTCCATGCGATGTGAACTGATGATGCTGAGAGAACCTGGGTGTAATCCTGTCAATGTGTGTTTTTGTCCATTGAGGGAAAACTGCATCCAAAGTTCAGCAAAATCCCATAAGATAGGGCCAAGTGTGCATAGCCATTGAGCGCCCAAAACCACATCACATCTGCCTAAGGCAAAGGAAAACATGTCAGAGCGCAAAGTATAATCTCCCATAGAGATACGCACATTTCGACACTTCCCTTTGCAAGGTAAGGTGCCCCCATTGGCAACCATGACTTCAAAGTTGGAGCAAGGATGGATAAAACAATCAACTTGTCTGGCGATCCGAGGGTCAATGAAATTATGAGTTCTACCAGAATCAATGAGTATTGTAAGAGGAAGCTTCTTGAAGTAACCCCTGACCCGCATTGTTTGGGGGGTGGTGATTCCAGCTAAAGCATGGAGAGATATCTCTGGCTAGTCATCCTGAGACGGAGGGTCAATAGGCGGTTCCTGAATGTCGACCGGAGCATCCAGTGTTTCTGGATCGTCATCACCAATTTCAGAGGCAGGCATAGAATCCACATCCAAGAGATAGAGCTTTTGCTGAACACATCTATGTCCCCGAGTGAATTTCTCATCACAATTATAGCAAAGCCCCTTTTCTCTGTGTGCTTGCATCTCTGTTTTAGACAAACGCTTGATAGGAGTGGGTTGAGGAGCCTGCGGTATAGGTGGTCGTTGAGAACCCATATTTCGGAAGGGAACAAAAGTGGGCTTGGAGCGTTGTTGGGCTGCAATCTTATCTTCTGCCAACTTAGCCAACCCTAGGGCTTCCATCATTGTGGTGGGACAGAACATTTTGACCTCAGAGTGGATGCTATCCTTTAGACCACTGATAAAACAACTCCGGTAAAAATCATTAGACAATCCTTCAGTGTGGTTGGCTAGGTTCTCAAATTCGGTTTGATACTTTCTCACAGTGCCAATTTGGCGAAGTTTAGTGAGGGCTCCTGTGAAGTCATCAAAAGCACTAGGACCAAATCGTTGCAAAAGGAGATGGAAAAAGTCTGACCATTTGGGCTCTGGATGAGCCTTGATGTACCAATGGTACCATTGAAGAGCTTCTTGTTCCAAATGAAAGGATGCCAGCGGAACTTTGTTGACATCAAAAGTATTATGCAGACTGAAATATTGTTCTGCATGATAGATCCATCCAGTTGGATGAGTACCATTGAAACGAGGAAAATCAAGCTTCGGACCACGAAAATTGCTGGAAGAAGAGAACCCATTGTCTGATGAAGACTCGGACTGTCGTTTGTTGTTCATAGCTGAATGTTCAAGATGGAGGCCGAGAAATTTTTCATCTAGATCCTGGAGTTTGGCTTGGATGGCTGCAAGTGCGTCTTCCATGGTTTTTGCTCCTGCACAGGTGACAACCATAACCAAGAGTGTTTTTTTTTTTGACTGGGTAGGAAAACAAAAACAGAAACTGCTTCAGTAAGGGAAAATCTGGAGTTGGGAAAAAATATAAAGGGTAATTGGGGTTTGACTAGGTGTTGGACACTGTCGACTAGACACGGAAGCAAAAATGAGTATTTCAGAAGTGGGGTGAAAGAATGGGAAAATTTGGCAGAGGGGGACAAAGAAGCAGAATTAAGAAAGGAACTCTGTGGTAAAATTTGAAGGTAATTGGGTGAAATCTGAGGAAGTTATGGCAAACCCTAAAAGTAGACAAATGTGGGATTTCGAGCTTTGGAAAGGGGAATTGGGGATAGGGTCCTAAAGAATGAAATATGCAGAATGGGATGAAAGGGGTTCCCTGAAAATTTCAAGGGAAACAGAGTGAAAACAAGGGATCTGTAACAGCGCTGAATGAATTGAAAACAGCTGGATATGGAACGGCTTGCAAAATGGATCTGAAATGGTGCAGCAGTGATCGACAACAGTTCAGCTGAAAGTAGATATGGACCTCAGGTATGTGCAGCTTCCTAATAGTTTAGGGGTTTCACTTGGCCACCAATGTTGTCTGACGGCTTGCGTATTGGGGCAGTACCCCTCACTCCATGGCTCAGGTAAAACGGATAACCGCTTTGCCACAAACGATAGCTCTTGGTTTACCTCACAAGTGGGAACTAGTCAATCAGGTAGGGGTCATTGCCCTTTTCGCTGGCAGGTCCTCTCAATGGGAAAGCTACTTCGAGGTTCCTATGGTACTCCTCACAATGAGTTTTAGGGCTTATGCCCAAGTACTTCCCACAGTTAAGCGGATAGGGATTATTCCCAAATCCAAACCTGCAATAGTTGTGAAAAAAATTTGGCAGAAATTTCACCCAGTGAGCCCAACAAAGTGCTATGATACCAGATGTGATGCACCTGCAACAATTAATTAATAAGAATATATGAAATAGCAGAAATAACAGAACTCAGAATCACTTTTATATTGATCACATGCCACTTCGCGGGGGCAACCTCCTATGAGCAAGCTCAATACAAATAACTTCATCGTGCCTTCATAGGTCTCAACACACTCTTATATACTAAGTCTAGGCACCAATACTATGGGTCAAAACCATGGGCCACTACAAACTATGGATCAGCAATACTACGGGTGACTTACAAAGCATATGAGCCAACAACAATAACACAAACTATTGATCAACAAATACGACAGGACGACTTACAAAGCATATGCATCTAACAACAACATACTAACAAAGTAAAGACATGGGTTCCTAACATCGATGTCAAGATTCTAGTGGGCGGCCTTCACTAACATCTCAAGGTTTTGGTGTAATGGTTCGTATCATCTGGTATCAAAGCCTCCACCCAGGTTCAAGTCATAGAGTGGGTGGCAATGCCGGCATTGCAGTGTTCGCTCGGGGCTTCTATGACGCAAAGGGGACACCACCGTACGGGCGCACATCCAGCCCAGAGTCTGGACTGCGGAGCATGGTGGGATGTTAAGATCCTAGTGGGAAGCCTTCACTAACATCTCGAGGTTTTGGTGTAATAGTTCGTATCATGTTTCGAGCATGATTCTGCGTATGCTACACTTGTCCACTGCTAATGAAATTGCACACACTTGTAGAACTATGTGTGCAAATTCCGAATATGTAATTTTTTACTAAAACTATTATTTGTTCCTATTTTTTAGTTA
This sequence comes from Larix kaempferi, assembly GCA_027924585.1. Taxonomy (NCBI): domain Eukaryota; kingdom Viridiplantae; phylum Streptophyta; class Pinopsida; order Pinales; family Pinaceae; genus Larix; species Larix kaempferi. Next base: position 1,550,009 of record BSBM01001127.1, read on the forward strand.
ATTTCAATTGCACTAACATCAATCTTACACAAAGAGTAGGTTATTTCTTCCATCTATAACTTTTTATTGGCTCACCTATTTTGAAAACGGAAAAGAATCCGCACAAGTACACACAAAAACATACATCCTAAAAAAAAATGTTGATTGATTATGTTAAGACCATGATATCGAGTGCTAACGCTTGGCCTAGTCATTTTAGGGATGGGCTGACTGCCTTAATTAATTTTTTTTTTTAATTAACATAAATAAATATGGAAAAATAACACCACACTAGAACGGCCTGTTATCTATGACTGTATCTAATTTTTTTAACAAAAATCCACCATTTGAATACTGAACGAGGGTGCTAACGCAAACATATTCATTATATTTTCTTAAAAAAATAACATACCAACCTTAGGAGAACCCCATTTTTTGGGAGTTATACTTAATTTACATAAATAATATTTATATATTCCGGAAGGTAATCCGATTGTCTACATTTGATCTTCTTGCGCCATATTCCAAAAAGTTGTGTAGGTAGCTCTAATATTTCTTTTTTACGTTCAGATTTCTGTTTTTCAAGAAGTCCATTGTGACTAACGCGTCATGAGTGGCCAGCATTAGCTTGCACTAGCCCATGTGTCAACATAGAAATCACTACCCAAGTAAATTGTAGGTGGCTATGGTTTAGTTGAATTTACATTCTCTTGGAGCAAAGAAGGTTAGGTGCTTATCCTTTATGATCAAAACACTAGCACATCATGTCTTAAATGAGAAATGCATTAGTTTCCCTATGATCTACTATCTAAATAGTTTATTTTTTAGGCATGATTTAATTAGTTGGTATGACATTATTTTATGATAGTTTCTTATTGATATAGATCATTATTATAATGTGTTTGAGGGGACACATATCTTCCCCATGGCTTCATAACTATTTACTTTATTTTTTAGAGTCTTTGATTTTCTCATTAAACTTTCAACCACCTCCCTCCTATATTAATTAATGTTCTGTGTATACAAAGGTGGAGGTAAATATTTTGACTTTTCTATTTATATATGGAGATCATAGAACTTATTTCTTCTCAGATTGGTATTTAAATCATGGATGTATTTTTTTTAAAATTTTATTATAATGATATCTATGAAATATTTTGATATGTTAATCATACATTTGAATTCTAGTTGATTTGATTAAATATTTTAATGATATTATCATTGTTGTCTTCTTACTTTATATATATTTGAGATTGTCAATGTTCTTTCGATGGAGAATTACGATATATGATGATATTATACTTTTGGATGGATGTTGTGAATTTCTCTTAATCTTCACAAATGTTATGGCTGTAAATTTGAATTCTTAATGATATTTGAAAACTTTGATGTATTGCAATATCTAATTGAAATTAATAAAATGGACACAAAATCAATCAAGATGATATATTTCATTATTAATATTTGAAATTAATCTTCGTAATTAATAATAGATGTAAAATGGGACAAATTAAATGCAAAATGGATGTCAAATTGGATGACAAGTGGGACAAAAAATGAATGCAAGATTAGATGCAAAATTGGACATCACACTAGATGCAAAATTGGATGCAAAAAGGGAATTAACACTGGACACAAATATAGGTGTAAAACTGGATTTCAAATTAGAGGAAATATTAGGAACAAAATCGGATGCAACAATAGATGCAAAACTGGATTACTAACTAGACGTAAAATTGGGTGCTAAATTGGGCACAAAACTGGATGCAATAGTGGGCATAAAACAATTGCAACACTAGGTGCAAACCTGGACGCAAAATAATATGTAAAATTGGATGCAAAATTGGATGCAAGATGAGACACAACACTAGATGTAAAATTGGACACAACATTAGCGGAAAACTATGTGCAACACCAGGCACAAACTTGGACACAAAAAAAAGACATAAAATGGGAAGCAACACTAGGCATAAAATTAGACACAAAAAATATGTAAAATGGGATGCAAAACTAAATGCAAGATGGGATAGCACTACACTAGACATAAAAATTGACACAAAACTAGATGCAAAACTAGGTCCAAAATTGGATGCAAATCTAGATGCAACACTAGACGCAAAACTAGACACATAATTGGATGTAAAATGATGTGCAAAATTGACCACAAAACTTGATGTAAAATTGGACGTAAAACTCTGTGCAAAACCAGATGCAACATTGGATGCAAAAGTGGGTGCAAACAAGGACGTAACAAAGGATTCAAAGAATGATGCAATACTAGATGCAAAATTGGGCATAAAGAAGGGAACAAAAAAGGCACAAAAGGGATGCACAAGATTGGACGCAAAATCATAGCATCAATAGCTAGCTAACACCACCAACACCATCATTAAGATCATGGTCATGATTCTCATCATGATGATCAAATTTGACATCTTTCTCAACATCATCCCCACCATCGCCATCAGCATTATCATCTTCTTGTCTTATATTTAATGTAGGCTCAACATAGTTGTGATCATCATGTATGGGGTAATCAACTGATGTGATCCGGAAAAAATAAAAATAAAAATCAATATTAGATGTTAGTATTAATTTCATATCATAATGCATATTTCTATTATATGTATAATATTAACTCATACCAAAGTAAAAAAACTATAATATAATTATAGTACATACGTGTGTGCACACTAATATGACTACAAAAGAAAGTGCAAAAAATAGAACTAAATGGCAATTTTATTAAAATATATAAACAAATTAACTAGTTTAAGAAGTATGAAATGCCAATAAAAATATTTATATTCTCCTTACTTTTATGATTTTAATATGAATATGAAAGTGATATATTTGTCCAAGCTATTAAATATGGTTCGCCACTTCGACCATCAAGCTTTCATCCGCTCACCAAATCATGGCAAGCAATGAAGGTTTGATACAAGAATATGAAGTAACTAAATTTTATTACATTTGGTTTTGTCAAAAATTAGGAAATCCAAGATAACTTAATATGCTCTTTCTTACACTTATAAAAAATTAGATAAAAAATAATAAATAATAAATAATAGTTAAAAAAGTCCCAAGGGTTAGATCAATCCACTAAACCATACCCAAGGCATCTTGTCGACAAGGGATCCATAAATCATGAGGTTCAAATCTAGTAAATTCACTTGAGGTTACCAACAACTATTGTGGATTGTGGTTGAAGTATGAACAAACCACCATTCAAAAATTATGATAAAGAAGGATATCCTACTTTGTATTGACATAATTTTGTACCCAACAATGCCTTTAACATACATTAGTAGTCATTTGTTGGACATTAATAAAATGATCTTATCTTACCTTAAAATAAAAAATTAACTATTATCAAAGATTATTACACGTTAAATAATATGAAATATTAAAAAAAAAAATTAAATCACTAAAATTTAAAACTTAAACATGATAGGGCTAACCTTCACTTGGGAATGAGTAAAAGGTGGTTAGGTCTAGCACATGGTTTTTGGCACATGGTTTCTTGTATCCCATGGTATTCTCCCAAGGTATTGCATGCAAATAATACTTTATAAGGCTTGATGATGATCCATTGTAAGTGGCCTGAAGGTGAGTGGGTGAGCTCACTTGGCCCAGTTGGTCGGTTTTTCCCTGCATGGGGTTTTCTAGGGTAACCTATGTGTCTCCAGTGTATGGTTTGTTGTTGTTTATTTTATTTATCTTGCAATGTATTATAATTTATGCATGTAAACCTAAGAACTAGTATCATATCCATGGTTTGGCATATAGTTGTGCTCGTTGAATGATGTAAGTTTGCAGAGGTAGATCGTTGTGGATCTGGTCATATTTGGTCTATGTCGAGAGGAGAAATTATTGTTGTTGGAGTCATACCACCTACGGAACAATGATTTGAAAATATCGCCATGAGGATGAGAACACGAGAAGAAGTGTGTCAAAACCCCTCTTCATCAATTCAACCAACACTGAAAGGGAGTGAGCCAAATCTTAGGGCCTTGAGAACTCGTGTCGAATACATATGATACCACACTGAAACAGTCATGCATACACATGCACATGAAGGATAGAAAAAATACAGTGGAATGATGGTTATCCACACAATGACTTCCTGCATGTAGAAGCAATACATCTCAGTCATACAACAAATTTATTCCAATTCAAATACAAGATAAATATTTATCTTTAACGATGTAGATCCAAGAAATTGGCTATGTAAGAGGGATTTCCACCCAACCATAGGAACGCCTCCTAGCATATACTCTTTATGTTGCGAGGCCACCCCCAAGCTGGGATATGAGGCCACAGGGAGAAGGAAAACACGTACAAGATTCTATCTCTCATCCCACTACAATTTTTTCTCTCCATGCTTAGAAAATGGATCTTACAGATATCTACGACATTTCACTTAGTAACACAACCTTGAATTCCACAATACCTACCCCACACAACACCCTTCTAGTCTCAAGCATCCCCTTGAACAATCCATGGATGAAGAAAACCAAACTGTTATGATGCTGGAGAACTACTTGTAGCTTCAAATTCGTGGCTTCCCAATCATATATGAGCAACAAACCTCAATGGGTAAGGGTACCTGGCTTTCCCAACCTTTGTTCTCACCTACAACCATCTCCCTCTCCTTCAAATCAATACCTCCCCCTCTCAATTCGATTTATGGATTATACCTAGCAATGGGGAACTCACGTGAGGTAGATCTACATGAGAAAAATGATAGAATGTGCAAATGAGAGAATGAACCCAAGGGATATGCAAAAATGGGTGAAAAAAAATTGACATTTCTTCTACCTATAGAAGAAAAGGACTACTATCACTATAGCACTTATTTTTAGCAAATGATAGGACTGTCATCAAATTTAGTCACCCACATGCTTCCATAACTGTGTGAGGTGAATTTTCCCACCAACCTCACACATACATTCAATGATTGATTCAATAGTGAAAGGAGGTGATTAGCTCATTTAAAAACACATGGCATATTTTTAATGAGTTCTAAGGTTGACACTTGGAAGCTTAGGATTTAGTCACCCATGGCACCCCTTCCTCTTCCCCTCCAGTGGAATCATAGACCCTTCGGTGCTCTTTACACAGTCGTTGTTACTAGTGAACTACATAGTGTGTGCATTGAAATGTAACCAAGTTTCTGCAAGCCTCATATCACCTTTGTATACGTATGAAGAAAATGTTAGGCCAACACACAAGATGTTCCACCACATTCTAATAAACACTGCCAAGCTAGTACACCGACTAGGTTTATCAGGCATTCCATTAAATAGTATGCTAAGCCATCTCCTTGACTTGGTTTATCAGGCATACAATAACCATTTCCAAGCCAACACCTCTATTGGGTTTATTAGGAAAATAATATATATATATATATATATATATATATATTACAAATTGTGTGTATCCATGGATATAGTATTTTCATTCTAAATGTTACACCAATCACTGGAGTGATCTCAGAATTATAATACTCAATAATTCAAACACTATCAGTTGCTAATATTTCAAAGACAATAAAATACATTTACTTTATGTGCATTAGTATCAAAATAAAATTGCAAGATACAGTCACATTATCTATGCAACTAATCAAAACTTCCAATTCTCACGATTACAAAATCATATCCATTCATGCAACTCTATCCTTCCAACAAACCACCCTAGTATCCCATCAAACATGAATACCTTCTTCGTACAAGTCTTTCCCTTGCATCCATAGCAACTCATGAAATGATCTCAAAATTGCCAAAAAATCTATTATTCTAGCTATTAATGAAATCAATATATTACAATCATGCATTCATGTAATGCATATTAACATATGTACCCACACATATGTAGGCATAGTCAACAGTATTTTCATAATCTTGTAATACACATTCATGTAATGCATCCTTGTGTTAATTCATGAATACCAGAATTTCATGTCATGTATTCCACCATTATGTATTGGAAGGTCTAGCTAATGCCTCAACACCTCATCCAACCATCTCCCCAGTCACTTGGTTAACTATCTGCGCGCCTTCCTTCTTCACCCGAACAAGGCGTCAAGAGTATTCTCACTCCCTACTTGTTGGCAACAAGTTTTTATCCTCGATTAATACCAATAGAGAGTTCATGGGTTACTTGTGTAGAACTCTAGTGTTACCATTCCAACCACATTTTTCCTTAACCATGCCTATCTCATATGGTATGCACTACCACAACAAGACCATAAGTTCTCACTTGCTTTGGTTATTAAACTTATAACCAACATACACACATGGCATGCTATATTTTCGTATGAATGCATTCAAAATTTTAAACAATTAGATAATATAAGGCTCCTTTCCTTTACTACCCTATACCTCATCATACCCAATTGGATATTAGTCACATAAAGGCATTCAACATCACATACATACCAATTTAGGATTATTAAATATGGCTCAAGGGATTCTTACCCAATCCCCTTTTTGTACTTATGCAATCAACATAAATAAACCATTACCTATATGGCTTCCATCATCACCTTTGATGTTACCTGATCAATTGGTCTCCTACAAAGGATTACACCATCCTTCCACCAACCTACGTATCATAAATTTGTTGCCCCAGCATTTCTTCATAAGGTTGTTGGTCACACGTAACAACATAATCAACATCTTTTTCCATGCTTTTGTTGTCTTTGGTCCTACAACCAATACCAACACCGATAATTATTATCAACCACAATAATTATCTTGAGTGACTCATTGCATATGTAAAAAATCACTATTTTTACCAACATGCAATATCATATACATGTACAAACACCTTCAAATGCACTATGCAATATCTATTAATATTCCCACTAGTGCGTATTCATTTCATATCTATTCTATTGCATTTTCAACATTCCTATGCCATAATTTTTTGTATATAAAACTCTTAAAATATAAATGTTGGGCCTAGTATATTTTGGGTACCATTTTTGGTGAAGATAGTTTTGGTGTGGATAAATACAAAGTGAAAGTGGTTCGACGAAGTGGTTAACTCCGACGAAGTGGTCATTCTCAAACCTCTAATCGAAATTCCAAACGGGCTCATTCAACACTTGTTTAATATTTTTCAGCTCAGTAATACATTGTGATTCAGAATTTGGTTTCTTAAATTCAATTTTAAATCCTTCCTTAACTTCTGATAATGTCTTCACTGGTTGAGTACTAGTAACCTATGAAAACTTCATAAACTTGTCTAAGGAACTTGACCCCCAAAGGTCACAATTAACTACGCCAATTCGATGTTGTTGTCTTGTACTCACTTGACAGTCCACACTGCATTGCATAAAAACCAGTTTCGTTCTAGGTCTTTTGAACCATTCCTATTGAAAATAAGTAACTTCATATCCTCCCCAACCATTCTAGACCTTTGGGGTTTTGGATGTCTTACTACGAATAGACCACTATTTGGAGCGTTCCCACTTGAAAAAGTACTATTTTGACTATTTCCACTACTTTGACCTAATTATAATTTTTTTTAAGAATTACTATGTCTTACCTTAGTCATAGGGGATGTACACAGCATCATGGGTATGTTGCAGCCTCGAGTTTGGGACGGATCTGCAAATTCTTCTTCCTCGACAAGAAGATAGTACTCTTTTTCCTCGTCACAAGAACCTTAGCTGAGTTGTGGTATTGGTTCGTAGTCTATTCTTTCAGTTGCACTACAACCCTCTCTCTTTGTCATAGTTCTCCTTCTCTTGTTCGACCGAAATATTCTCCTACTTCACAGAAACCCACACTCTTCTTCTGTCTCACTTTCTTCTCCCCTTATCATTTCAGCTCATTCCAGGTATTCGTCCAGACCTTCCTCCATTCAATATTCCCACCATGCACAAATATTTTACTTGTGAGATTCCATTTGCATCATCCATTTTTTACAAAGTAGCTTCTTGATCAACAAATTTAATGATTTGAGGTATTTACCATGTGGACCTTCAAAGAACTCTCATTCTGGTACACTATATGACTTGATAGTGTCAACAAAAAAATTGGCAATATACCCCTCGAATATGCTATCCAACTAATAATCCACTACACATGAAATCTTGTTATCCACACCTTTCAGTCATTGTACCAACTGAGGTGTCCAAATTCTAGACTCACCTCCTTGGAAATTTGTCTTTTGCTCTATCAATCTTGCTAACCATTCATGTAATACCACATGAAACTCACCAAAGAAAACTTCGTGAATATCAGTAAAAATATACTTATCTAGCCAACCTTCATTATCTAGTCGAGGATGTTTGTTTTATTCATTAGGAAATTCGTTTAGTTGCTTATCTACCCAATCCTAGATCTCTGGATTAGTTGGATACCACAACATTCCCCTTCAACAAAAATCCTAGTCTCGGCAATAGAACTATTTGTTGGCGCACTTTTACTTCAACCAAGGTTCAACCATCTAACATAACACCAACAAACACCACCATAGATACCGACCTAAAAGGGGTTTTAATCCCCTTCAGCAACACCTGTGAAGTAGATGAATTCTCACACGAAGTACCTATGGATCCTACATAAACCATATTTCTATAACGTAGAAGGTGAACAACTCGACAAACTAGACACTTAATAAACAATCCATTACATCAACAAATCTATTACATTGACAAGCCATCCACTTCGACATAATCCATGACATTGCCAGATTTATACAATCATACAATATAGATCATGATTAATATTTATAGAATTATTAGTTAAACACATACACACATTCACATAATTCATCAACAGAGGAAAGAAACACATATCACATCACTGAATGACACCATAATTTAAACATGGAAAACCATCCTGGGAAAAACCACAAAAATGCTTTTTTCTTTATTATGAGTCACAGCAAAAGAATAACCACTTCATGTTTTGTATTACATATTTTCTTCTTGACTTACAAAATATATATGCACACAGCCTACAAATCAACGAATCAACTTCTCAAAACAACTTCGACAGTCATATAATAATGCTTCATTAAATACCAAAACATAGATCTGACAACATATTCTTCTTCCATTAGCTATCTGACTAACTAAATATCCTAGCAAAAACCCCAAAATGTACCACTCATTACATATTTATAGGGTGCACTTAGATTTCCCCACTCCCACTAACCCACTAACTGACTCAACTCCGCCCATTTGACTTAATCAACATAACCATTTCTCCTTGTTTCTCGGCCGCTTCATTGGATTTGACCACTTTTCCGAACCACTTTCACTTTGTATTTTCCACACCAAAACTATCTTCTCCAAAAATGGACCCAAAATATACTAGACCCAACAGGCCCACAACACTACGACTGACGAATCAACATAAAGTTATACCATTTCCTAGAATGGTGGTGTTCCTATCGAAGTGGAAAGACTGCGTACTTTTACAGACTTCAAAGTTATAGGAATTGTCAATGACACTAACCCATACCCTGCATTGTTGGGAATTGACTAGGCTATTCAGAATCAAATCATTATCAACTTAAAAATGAGAATGTTGTCATTTTAAAATGATGAAATCAGAGTTGTTGCACCGATGGATCCATTGGACGGATAGAGGTATGTAGAACCGGTCAAAGAAGATTACGATGTTCATGATTTAGATAATATCTATAATGTATCCTCCAGGATAAATGAATATGTTAATCCTACTGCAGATGGTATGCTCAATTGGTGGAGCATTGGCTCCTATTCATCTAACTAGATAGTGAAGCTCTTGAGAATTGGCAGAATAGGTTCCAGGAAGTGTCGATGCAAAGATGTTCTTGTTTTACAAATTCATTGCATTGGGTTGGTAAAGAGGTATGTGACCTACCTACTTATGAATTTTTACCTAACTTGGATAATTTTATTGATGAATTTAAAATTAAGGTACTAGAACAACATATATTATGAGGTTTGGATGTGGCCTTGAAAGCAACATCGGCAAGATGGTGGGATGTGCATAAGTAGTCTATAACGGGTTGGTCGCAGTGAAGAAGGCATTTAGAAATCATATTTGGTGAAGGAATTCCATATATCAGAGATAAGTACACTGGGTTAACTCACCATGCCGATCATATGAGCACCTGTATGCAATTTGGAAAAATATATCCAAGAAAGATTGGGTACACATGTTCATTCATACATTTGATACTATACCAAGAAATTGGTATACGCTACTTGAGATTTGACAAGGAACTGTAGAATGGGATGATTTGGCCATGATATTTAAGCAAACATTCAATTATGAAGATGAAATTTCCACAATAGATTCGTCTCTATAGGTTATTAAGGAGAATATTTTTGAAGAAATCCCAGGACCAGTGTCTAAACTGCTGCCATGGAAAATGATAGTGGAAAAAATGACTGAGTGCCACAACATTAGTGGAGGACCATAGGACAATGATTTGATAGATAACCATATTCCATAAAATGAAGGAAGTCATGATCTGAAGGGACCAGAGATTTCGTCTGGAAAATATTGGGTCTCCTGAGAATCCTAAGTTCACAAATATTGGAGACTACTAGGATGATGAAAACGTGGGTAAGATTATTGATCTTTTGCATGAATTTCAAGATCTATTTCTGACTAAGTTTTCATAAATGAAGGGGATTGCTGGTGACCTGAGAGAAATAAAAATCCCATTGAAACCAGGTTCCAAGTCAATTAAGTAGCAACCGTATAGATTGAATACACGGTAAAAGGAAAAATTTAGAGTTGAGCTCGGTAGAATGATTGATGCAGGAATCATTGATCCTATCAAAGAGCCAGAGTGGATCAGGCCCATGGTAGTCCAATACAAGAAGACTAGTGATATTCAGATTTGTGCAGACTTAAGGAAATTGAATGACGCTTGTCTACACAATCCCTTTCCAAATCCATTTATGGAAGAAGTCCTCGAAAGCATCAGAGCTTAGGAATCATACTCCTTCACCAATGGATTCTCAGGATATGATATGAGATGAAAAAGGTTTCTCCTTTGGGAGATCAAATCATGTAATATAGAAAACTCAAACGCCATTCTGATGTAGAATTATGTGAAAAAATGGGTGGACATATCAAGTAGCCAAGGTTACCTTTATATGGTCATGAGCACATTCATTAACTAAATTAGGAACACAAATAATCGATCCTCATTTTTTTCATTGATATAATTTCTAATTTTGAAGTGTCATAGCCTAAGAGTGGGCGGGCTAATAATAGTCACAAAGTCAAGATTCATGGAAAGCACCAAAGGGATAAATTACAATGCTATCATATGTCCCAAACTTGGTTTTCGATAGGTTAATTTACCTGGTACTATATGTATTCTATGTTTTATTGATCTAAGTAGCATTTCAAAGAAGCAACATATCTTAAATGCCAAAATAATAAGAAAATGGCATCATAACAGTACACGTGCATGCCTAATTGGAAATGTAAAATTTTAGAATATCTAACATGTGCAAGGAAACAAAAGTAATCTTCTGCTTTCCTATCATGCACATTCATGCACTGCCATAACTGACACCCAAGAAGCAATTTAAAGAAAAGGTAGTCAATTAAGCACTTCTTACAGCAAGGGAAGAATATAATAACTATAAATCTATGGTAATCAATTTAAAACCTTATTTAGATTAAGAGATTAAACCCCTACTTTTAATTTTAGGGTGGTACTCAACTTTGAAAGCCATTACTAAAAGGTACCTAGATTATTTATTCAAGGTAAAATCAAAGCCTAGGCTTGAATCCTAGATTCATTTGATTTTATTAAAGAGGTGTTCCACTATATGATATTTTTTTTAAATGCACTTAGTAACAACATATACCGAATACAAACAACTCCCCACTTTACCACATATGGATCTTACAAGTTGCATATACAATATGCAGCTAGGGATGCAATATCTGGAATCGTATGAGCTAAAAAATTTAGAAGACCGACATTGAGTAGTTTCTTGGGTAATGAAAGAAAGGAACAAAAGTAAAACAATAAGAATATAAGTTGGGAGGACCATTTCCAGAAGGGGTTCTAATAACTTTAATGTATCAATATCATCCACAATCACAAATAAATGAAACTTATTTATTTGGTTGGTTCCATTATTGTGGTACTCGAGATCCCCACACTAAATACACAGTAAAAATTTAATATTAAATTAAGGGTTTAACTCAACTAGTTGTCATTATTGTTTCTAGGAATTTGACTAACCTTTTGCTAGTAGATGTCTAGTTCAAATACCGTTAGTGATTTCACCAGTCTATACTAATGGTTTTACTAGGGATGCAATACAAAAATATGGGGAAGCAAACATGTTTTCCTTGGAAAAAAACAATTACGTATAGAACTAAAAAAAAAACTTACAATTGACTGAGAATCATGTTGACATGTCACAAACTATATCAATAGTAGTTTTATCATTATGTTATGTTAAGAATAAAATTAGCTTTGTTAAGGTGTGGAAATACTTACACTGATAGGTGTTTATATCTTAGAATTTGGGGTGGACTAGCATCTATGATTTTCCTAGATTGCAGGAGGATGAGACAAGTGTACTATCCAAATTGATTTTATGGAAATCGTTCCAAGTTCGAAATAAACAATTATAAAAAATAATAGATAGTTATGCATGGATAACGAACAGTTTGTGTAACTACATGGAGAAAAAGTAACTTGTTCATGGAACTTAAGTTTTGACGTATCAATGTTCACCTTCCACAAGCTAAGTGGTTGTTCTAGTTCATATTTAGTATATTCAAGAAACAACATAATGTCATTCATTCGAGAGATACAACATCAATATCTAGTGATTGTTTCACATTGCATTATATTCAAATCAACATGGATGCATCTTAACTCCATATATGTTCAACACCGAGCATGATAAAAAACAATTGAGATGCAAATATTTGATGCTTTAAATATCCCAAGTTATGATGGATTTATGATGGTGTGCTTTATGTGTGTGTGTGTGTGTGTGTGTGTGTATGTGTGTGTGTCTGTGTGTATACTGTTAGATTTTAAGCATTAATTCAATATGCTATAGGATCTTCACTGAGAGAATAAAATGTACAGTATATCAATGCATAACAATCATATCAAGCATGTCAAGCATCACAAGAATCAAAAGCATGAGACAATGGACACACAGATTTTTCCGTCGGGAAAACCCTAAGGTGAAAAACCCCACAACTTCCTTAGACATAGATGGAGCAATGGATCAACCAAAGTACAACCAAATACAATATATAGTCTCCTACTATGCGGCTTGATCCTCCTCCTTCAATGTGCGCCACTTTTCGAGTGAGAGAAGAGTGAGTTCTGAGATGATCAAAATAGAGAATCTCGACTCTCTATTTATACTTGTCCTAACCTGCCTAATTACTTATGGGGCCGACTTGTCTAACTCAGCCTAATAACCCAAGTTACATATATATCGGGCCGACACCCACATCAAGTAGTCTAATAACCCATCGGCAAGTTAATCTACTTGCGACACTTGTCAATACAAATGACGACACTTCCTTATAGAGGAATAACACATCTCTTATAAGGGTACAATAAATATATATATGAAATACATTCCGAAGTTACATATACATCAACACTCCCTCTTAACTAGGAAGGTATTTCTCGACACAGATCATTGGGCACAAGTCTTCTTCTCTGGATCATCGTCATCGATGCATTGTCATCAAATCAGTTGCTGCTATCTCATCCAATCTCTCAATCAACTCGTCATAGGAAGTTCTACAGAGCCAGTCCTTTTTCATACTGGATGTAGGCCCACCACTTGTAGGTCTTCATCATCACTGGTCATACTGTGGAATCCTCAGGACTCAACAAGTGCATCTGCAAAACCTCGCAAGAGCATCCTAGGCCTTTTACGAGCACATAGCTCAACCTCTCGAATCTCTCAGGATCTTTTACATGCTACTGCACAACTTGTCCATGACCACAGAATATCAAACTGATACTTCGCCATACATCCAACTGATGTATATCATCACATTATCAACCTGATCATCATCATCATCTGTAAGCAAACCATCAAGTAGATACACCTCAGGACTGATTACACTACCTCTGCAAAACCTACAAGATCTCTCAGGACTGATTACACTCCATCGGCAAAACCTGTAAGAGCATCTCAGTACTGATTATATTCCTTTGCAAAACTTGTGTACCAAACTGTCATATCAATGTCTTCAGATCACCACCAAGTCCATGGAGCACAACCCAGATGCACACACATAGCACTTACACTCACCGGCATGGGAGGACCAACCTACTACCATCTGGGAAAGGCTAACATCACTTACATCAACGACCATGGGAGGACCAACCTACCACCATGTCGGAATGGCACAACACTTACATCAATGACCATGGGAGGACCAACCTACCACCATGTTGGAATGGCACAGCACTTACATCAACGACCATGGGAGGACCAACCTACCACCATGTCGGAAAGGCTCCATCACTTATATCTCACCATAGGAGGACCAACCTACCACTATGTGAGAATGGCCCAACACTTACATCTCACCATGGGAGGACTAACCTTCCACCATGTGAGAATGGCCTAGCCCTTACATCTTACCATGGGAGGACCAACCTACCACCATGTAAGAATGGCTCAACCCTTACATCCTACCATGGGAGGACTAACCTACCACCATGCAAGAATGGCTCAGCCCTTACATCCTTCCATGGGAGGACTAACCTGCCACCATGCAAGAATGGCCCAGTGTGCATCTGTGTCTCCAGACTCATCACTTCCCTTTGGAAGGAATCTCGATCAGAAGTACACCAAGTCTCCCTCTGAAGTATTCAAACTTCACTCTGGCAAGTGGCTTGGTCAACACATTGGCTATCTTCTCATCTGTCGCAACATACATGAGCTTCACAGCTCCCCTCTGCACCATATCCCGGATATAGTGGAACTTGATCTCAATGTGCTTCGACCAATCATGGAACACTGGGTTCTCTGACAACTTCACACAGCTCTGGTTGTCGCAATATATATAGGTAGCACTCAACTAGAGATCAAACAAATCAGACAGTAGCTTCCTAAGCCATACTGCCTCACAACTAGCTGAACAACCTGCGACATACTCTGCTTCAGCTGTACTCAGTGCCACACAGGACTGCTTCCAACTAAACCAAGAGATCACACTTGATCCCAGACTGAAGCAGCACCCCGAGGTGCTCTTCTGATCAATGGCACTTCCTGCCCAATCCGAATCAGCATAACCCTCTAGGTTAAACTTTTGATTCGCCTCATACTTGAGCATGTAATCCATTGTACCCTTTGCAGCTATGAGGTTAACATGTCTCGGATTTGTTAGATACTGGATCAAGGTGTTCACCGCAAAGCAAATGTATGGCCTTGTATTCGTCAGGTACATCAAGGACCCAGTCATCTGACGATACATCGTAGCATCAACTAGCTCAGAAGAAGCATCACACAGAAGCTTCAGGTTCGATGCCATAGGTGTGGCCATGGCCTTGCAGTCCATCATCCCAAAGGTCTTCAGGATATTTACTGCATACTTCCCTTGTCCAAGGAAGATCCCATCTGGACTCTGCCACACCTCCATACCAAGAAAATAGTGCATCATACCCAAGTCCTTCATCTTGAACTTGGCAGCTAGCTTCCTCTTCATGTCGGCAATCAGTCTATCCTCACCTGTCAGAAACAGGTCATCCACATACAATAGTAGAATCACTGGATTTCCCTCCTCAACCTTGTAGTAAAGGTTGCAATCCGCTTTACTCTTGGTAAAGCCCAAACTGGATAGGAAGCCATCTATCCTGCCATACCAGGTCCTGGGTTCCTGTTTCAAACCAGACAGGGCTTTCTTCAGTTTGCACACATGTGTTCCTCTATCATGTGTCTCAAACCCGAGTGGTTGCTCCACATACACTTTCTCTTCAACTACACCATTCAAGAAAGCAGTATTGACATCCATCTGGTGTACCTTCCATTTCATTACTGTAGCCAGAGCAAGTACTGATCTAATGAAAGTGTATCTGGCCACAGGAGCGAAACTCTCTTCATAATCAATTCCTTCTTTCTGGGAGAAGCCACGAGCTACAAACCTAGCTTTGTATTTCTCGATGCTACCATCTGCAGCATGCTTAACCTTATATATCCACTTGGAAGTTACCACAGACTTCCCATCTGGTCTTGGGACCAAATCCAAAACATCATTCTTCATAATAGATTGGTATTCTTTGATCATAGCATCCTTCCACTCTTTCTTTTATGTAGCTTCTTCATAACTGGAAGGTTCTTTATCCATGATGTCACAGAGTAAAGCAACATAACTAGTATGTGACCTTGTCCTTTTTCTTTCTCTGTGTTCTTCTTCTGGAATGCCAAATCTCTCTACATCTTGGATGAGCTCTCTAGCCCATGTAGGTTTCCTCTTGTGAGAATTCTTCTCACGAGGTGTATCCACGGGTTCTTGTGGATCTTCCATTTCTCGATCTTCTTCAGGAACTGCTTCAATCATTGTGGTGTCTTGTGTTCTGGATATTATGGGTTCTTCATTGTATTCAACAGGTGTCTTTCTCAATTTGTGGTAAGCTGAACTTTCATCAAAAGTTACATCTCTGCTGATGTCAATCTTATTGAATCTAGGGAAGTAGATTCTGTAAGCTTTTGAGCTTTCACTGTAACCAACGAATATACCTTTCTTTCCTGAAGGATCCAACTTTGACCTTTTCTCTTTTGGAATGTTAGTGTATACTGGACAGCCAAATATTCTGAGATGGCTCACTTCTGGTTTCTTACCAGTAAACACTTCTTCTGGTGTTTTGTTGTCAAGTATTTTATGGGGTGTTATGTTCTGCACATATACAGCTGTCCTTGCTACTTCAGCCCATAGGTGCATAGGTAAGTCTTGGTCATGAAGCATTGCCCTTCCTACTTCCATGATTGTTCTATTCTTTTTCTCGGCAACCCCATTCTGTTGTGGATGTAAGGAGTAGTCAACTCCCTCTTAATCCCTGAATCACTACATAACTTCTTGAAGTCTCCTGAAGTAAATTCTCCGCCATTGTCAGATATGAAGATCTTGATCTTCAAGTCAGTTTGGTTTTCTATCAAGGCTTTGAATTCCTTGAAATTGTTAAACACTTCATCTTTGTTCTTCAAGAAGTAGATCCAAGTCTTCCTAGAGAAATCATCAATAAAGGAGACATAGTATACATACCCACTCAGAGAATTGGATGACATGGGACCGCATACATCAGAGTGGATAATCTCCAAGATTATTTTTTTCGTGCTTTCACTGCTTGGAAATGTCTTCTTTGTATTCTTTCCCTTTGCACAACCTTTGCAAATGCCTTCATGCTTTTTCTGGATTTCAGGAAGACCTTCTACCGCTTTTCTTGCAATTGGTAATGCCTTGTAATGCATGTGTGCAAGCCTTCACTTGGCTCTATAGAATCATGGACCATGGCTTGTTCTGGATGGCCCTTCAATTTGTACAATCCTCCCTCTTGCTCTCCAATCACCACTGCATCATCTATAGTCTTACCCTTAGGCCACATTAAGACTTGGCCATCTATAAATGAAACCCTCATGCCTTTTGCATCCAATGCAGATATTGAGAGTAGATTCTTCTTGAGACCTGGAACATAGAGTACATCTTTCATCTTCATAGAATTCCATAGTCTAGTTGATATGAGGCTTCACCACTCCCTTTTATGGGATACTGATAGTCATATCCAAGAGTCACCTTGTGGGGTGAATCATGTTCAGATAGATTCACAAAGGATTCTTTGAATCCTTTCATATGTTTGGAAGCCCCACTATCTATGAGCCAATCATTACTTCCATGAGTAATGGTTCCGGTGAGAGTAGAAATCAAAACATATTCTTCATCACTTGAAGAATATTCACTATCTTCTCTAGCCCTCTTCCTGGGAGGTTCATCATCCTCTGCAGCATGAGCATGATGTCTTCTTTTGAAGTTCTTCTTCTTGTGAGTACCCTCTTTCTTATTCTTAGGGAAATCTCTGGCATAGTGTCCCTTATCATCACATGTATAGCAATGGACATGGGTCATGTCCCTTCGATGTCTGGGACTACCTCTTTGATTCTGATATTTTCCTTTCTTGCCATGATGGTGAGCTTTCTTGTCACCATGTCTTTTGGAGTGAGCTGTGAGTGCTTGGTCTTCACTCCCCATCTTCTCTTCTCTGAATACAATTCGAGCTTCTTCCTCTGAGCATTCTTCCCACAATCTAGCAACAGAGATAAGTTTATTTATAACACAAATTCCTTGGATGAAGGAATCACATGACCTAGGGAGGCCATTAAGAGTGGTCATCACCACTTCTCAATTTTATATATCTTCACCCACAACTTCAAGTTGTTCGTTTATCTGGGAGACCATTGAGAAATATGACTGCATAGTCTCTACATTCTAGATCTTGATATTCTTCAATTGATTCCTCAGGGTCATCTTCCGATTTATGTTCTTGCCTTCAAATAGTTTGGTTAAGGAGTCAAACATCTCTTTTGGTGTCTTTAGGGATGACACATGAGGGATGAGATGATCTTTAATAGAATCAGCAATGATTCTCTTTTCCTTAACCAAATTCCTTTTGTGAAGAGCCTTAGCCTCTTCTCCCTCTGGGACAGGGACCTCTTCACTTATATAAGTATCCAACTCATTCTCTTCAAGGATTAACCCAATCCTATACTTCCATGTTCGAAAGTTATCAGATCCTTCAAGCTTGTCCTCAGGCTTGGTGTGTGAGACATCTTAAAGAGTACTTCAAATGGAAATGGAAAAGATTTGAGTCTTACCACTTGATTGCTGAAAACTAGATCTGGTGTCGGATTAGGGTTTGAGTTTCCCAAAGATCTACACAACCAAAAATCTTGAACCAAAGCTCCAAACTTTTGATTTTCCAAGGAGCTTCTAGCTGTGTATTTAGATTTCAGAAATTCCTATTTTTGAGGACACCGTGATTTTTAGGGCCAAAACTGAAAGTGCTTAGAATTGAATTATGATTGGATAGATAGATTCATCTTGCTGAGGAGAGTCAATCCCTCATATTACTTTTCCAAAATCTGTGGAGAGAAACCCAAAAAAAAGAAGCCCTAGCTTCCGCAACTACACAGTGTCTTCTTCTCAGGTTAGCTCTGATACCATGTTAGATTTTAAGTATTAATTCAATATGCTATAGGATCTTCACTGAGAGAATAACATGTACAGTATATCAATGCATAACAATCATATCAAGCATGTCAAGCATCACAAGAATCAAAAGCATGAGACAATGGACACACAGATTTTTCCATGGGGAAAACCCTAAGGTGAAAAACCCCACAACTTCCTCAAATATAGATAGAGCAATGGCTCAACCAAAGTACAACCAAATACAATAGATAGTCTCCTACTATGCAAATTGATCCTCCTCCTTCAATGTCTGCCACTTTCCGAGTGAGAGAAGAGTGAGTTCTGAGATGATCAAAATAGAGAATCTCGATTGTCTATTTATACTTGTCCTGATCTGCCTAATTACTTATGGGGCTGACTTGTCTAACTCAGCCTAATAACCCAAGTTACATATATATCAGGCTGACACCCACATCAGGTAGTCTAATAACCCATCGGCAAGTTAATCTACTTGCGACACTTGTCAATACAAATGATGACACTTCCTTATAGAGGAATAACACATCTCTTATAAGGGTACAATAAATATATATATGAAATACATTCCGAAGTTACATATACATCAACATATACACACACAAACATATGCTTAATGTCATAAAATTCATATTGCTGATACTGTAGGTTGACAAAAAATGTTAAAATTGTGACAACTAATTAATAATAACAATAACTAAAAATGGTTTGTCTAACTATTGGTTGGTTGGAAGTTCCTGTAACCGGTGGTAGTTCTTCATACATGTAACTCCTTCACCATATATTTATATGTAATCTTGGAGAGGAGAGAATGTAATCGAGGAGAATCGGTGGGTGAGGAATGCCTTGTATGTAATCACCATTATTGAAAGGAATAAGATGTCGATACTTTGCTTGGTGGATGTTTCCCCAAGTGTTGGGGTTTTACCACATTAAATCTTTGTTTTAGCTGTGTGTTATGTTTGTTCATTATTATTTATTACTATTTTTCCAGAATTAAGCAATAACAAGTGGTATCAGAGCTCGGGTGAAGAGCAGACATTAGGTTGTAGGTAACAAGAGTTGAGGACACAGGTGGCCTGTTGGAAAAGGAGCCGCGGGCTGCTGGAAGGACGTGACCACCTATTTCATATAGCTTGAGTTTGTTTTGGATGGTCGATGTTTTCTCGCCTGCAAACATGTGGCCTGGTGCTATCTACAACTGGCCACAGCGGAATGAGACCCATTAAGAGAGTTGTTGCATCACAATTTTCAGAGATATTTGTTGTTAAGGATGAGGTGGAGATCATAAGCATTAAAAAGGCCCAACAAGAGTGGGAATTCGTAGTCCTCTCCTCCTCCTGCTGTAAAAACTAGAATGACAGTGTTCAAGGAAATATCGGGGGCATCTGTGAGTTCCAACACGTCGACGCTGAGGACCGTGGTGGCGTTGTCGCACGGAGGTGCCAAGACTTACAGTAATAGTGGTGCGTTCACCAATGTAGCAACACCTGACCGAGTGGCAACATTCTAGAGCACCTCTTCCTTTAGTGTGTTTCCGTTGTAGCCGGTGGAGAGAGGGGGAATGTCGAGGCAAATGTCAGTACACCTGAGCGGGGTGCAGTGGTGAAGGAGGCCGCCTAGAGAAGCAATTGTTTCCTGTGCATGTAAGGAGCCTGAAGCCCGATCCGTGGAGTAGTGGAGAGCCTGCACAGGAGGAAGAGATAGCCGGTGCAGTGGAGAGCCCGTGTGAGATTGCAGGGGGCTGACAGAGAAAAGGATCCAACCAAGACCGCGTGAGAATGTAGGGGGAATCGTTTGTATCACTACCCAAAAGAGCAGCCAGTAGACCCATCATGATGGAGGAGGCTGCCAGGAGAAGTAGCCGAGGTCAGTGAGACCTGTTCTCATGCCAGAGGTTCGTGAGACCAGTGCGTGAAGGTCGAGCTGGAGTCTGGGCGTTGGAAGGAGAGATGCAGTCCATCGTGTACAATAAGGAGCCCGAGTTTGAAGGATGTGGTGTTGTTGAGGTGTTGGTAATTGTGCCTGAGCCTAGTCAATAAGTAAATGGAGTATATATGTAGAGGTTGTTCCTCACATTGAGGTTTTTCTAAATTTTAAGTGAGGTATTTGAATTTTAAAAAAAATAAAAATAAATTATTGACTATTATTTTATGGAGTTGTAAAATTTAGTTATTTACATGTAACTGGGCATATGTATGTAAGACCTGAAATGGCATGCATACCCTAGGTTGTTAGTTACCTATGAAACTAGATATAGATTTAGGTAAACTAAAAAGGGTAGGGCATAAGTTGGTTGTTGTGCGCTTATGTTTTTTTCCCATAAGCGCAGCCGATCCCATGTGTTGAAGGTTGCAGTCGCAGAGGGTAGGGCCGAGAGGGTGTGATCATGTCATCATTTGTGTAGTATTTTTCTGTGTTCACTGAGAGGTATTATTTCTTTAGAAAAAATTCTGGTCATATATTTGTTTTTTGGAAAGTCTGTGAAGTTTGTAATAAAAAAATATGATGGCAAAAGTATCCAGTTCTAAATTTGAAATAGAGAAGTTTAATGGCAAGAATAATTTTGAATTGTGGAAACTTAAGATGCGAGATCTATTAGCTCAGCAAGGATTGCAGAAGGCCTTAGATGGCAAGAAAAAATAGCCCTTGTCTATGACAGATGATGAATGGGAGGATCTAGATGCTAGAGCACTTAGCACAATTCGGTTATGTCTTGTGGATGATGTCTTATTTAATATCACTGGAGAAAAGACAGTAGCAAGTTTATGGTGCAAATTGGAAAGCTTGTATATGAAGAAGTCTTTGACAAATAGAATTTACTTGAAGAGACAATTATACAGTATGAAGATGAAAGACGGTACGAAGATTACAAAACATTTGAATGTGTTTAATACTCTTATTTGTCAATTTAGTAGTATGGATGTTAAGATTGAAGATGAAGATAAAGTAGTAAATCTTTTAGTCACTCTATCTGATTCTTGGAGTCATGTAGTGTCTTCTATTAGTCTTAGCACAACTTTGGAATTTGACACCGTGGTTGGAGCTTTGTTTTCTAAGGAGTTAAGAAATAAATCCAGTATTGAATCCTCTACACCAGAAGCTTTGTTTGTTAGAGGTCGATCCAAAGAAAGAGGGGAAAAATCAAGTGGTTTTTCTAGATCTAAATCAAAGGACAAAAATAGAAAACTCAAATGTTGGTACTGCAACAAGAATGGTCATCTCAAGAAGGACTGTTGGAAAAGACAAGAATCCAAAAAGGAAGACTCCAAATCTGAGGCAAATTCAATTGAAACTGATTCAGGTATGGTTGATGAGGTGTTGTCCATTTGTAATATTTCTGGTTACAATGAAGAATGGCTATTAGATTTTGGTGCTTCGTACCATGTTTGTCCTCATAAAGAATGGTTTACTTCTGATCAAACAGTTAATGATGGTATAGTTCTTTTGGGAGATAATTCTTCATGTAAGACTATTGGGTTTGGAAGTATTAAAATTAAAATGTTTGATGGAGCTATAAAAACACTAACGGATGTTAGACATGTGCCTGAATTAAAGAAAAACTTAATATATTTGGGAGTGTTGGATTCTTGTGGTCATAAGTTTACAGGTTTAAATGGGGTAATGAAAGTATCTAAGGGTGCTTTATTGGTTATGAAGGCATTGAAAGTAGGAAACCTTTAAAAACTGATTGAAAAAACTCAAGTTAATGAAATGGCATTGATATCTAAAGTGGCATCAGAATCCACTCGGTTATGGCATCAGCATCTTGGTCATATGAGTGAGAGAGGAATACAGGTATTAGTTGTTAGTTTTTCAGAATTTCAAACTGATCTAGGATCTTAACTGAGAGAATAACATGTACAACATATCTATAGCATATAAATCATGGACACAATAATGCAAGCACACAAGAGACACAGAGTTTCACTGGGGAAAACCAAGAAGGTGAAAAACCCCGCAACTTCCTTAGAGATGGATAGAGCAATGATACAACCCAAGCATAAGAGATAGTCTTCTCCTAGCAGCTACTCCTCCTTCCTCACATATGCACCACTCTCCAATGAGTGTGTGAGTGAATAATAGAATAATCAAATAGAGTGCCTCCTGCACTCTATTTATACATGACTTGACTTGCCTAATAACCTTTACTAGGTCGGCCTCAACTTAGCCACATAACATAATGCTGATAGGGCTGACCGGGTAGTCTAATAACCCTTTTACCCACATGACTCATACAGGACCGACCCCATCAAGGTGGTCTAATAACCCATCAAGTATAAGTTACGACACTTACAATATAAATGACGACACTTCCGTATAGATGAATAATAACATCTCTATAGGAATACAATATACATAGGTGAAATACATTCCGAAGTTACAATTACATCAACATTAGTGAATCATAAATTACTTCCAAATCTGAAATCTTTAGATTTGATGTTTTGTAGACATTGTATATTTGGAAAGCAGTGTAGACAAAAATTCAAAGTAGGGATTCATGCAAGTAAAGGTGTGCTTGATTACATACATTCTGATGTATGGGGTCCATCCCCTACTATTTCTTATGGAGGAGCAACATATTTTTTGTTGTTTGTTGATGATTTTTCAAGAAAGGTTTGGGTCTATATTTTAAAAATAAAGGTTGATGTGTTTGATACTTTCAAACATTTTAAAGTTATGGTTGAAAAAAGAACTGGTAAGACGATCAAGTGCTTAAGAACAGATAATGGAGGTGAGTTTACTTCTTTAGAGTTTGAAAAGTTTTGCAAAGAAGAAGGGATCGTAAGACATAAAACAAATGTATACACTCCTCAGCAAAATGGCATTGCAGAATGCATGAACAAGACTCTTCTAGAGAGAGCAAGGTGCATGCTCAGAGATGCTAATTTGGGTCAAGAATTGTGGGCAGAAGCAATTTCTACTGCTTGTTATTTAATAAACCGATCACCTTCAATTGCAATAAATTGTCAAATTCCGGAAGAGGTATGGACTCGTCATCCTTGTAATTATTCGAATTTGAAAATTTTTGGTTGTGAATCTTATGCACTTACTCCTAAAAATCAATGTTCTAAGTTAGACCCCAGATCAAAGAAGTGCATCTTTGTAGTATATGATGATGTGACAAAAGGTTATTGGTTGTGGGATCCTACTGCCCGAAAAATTGCCATTAGCAGAGATGTAATTTTTTATGAATCTTCTCTCACTAAATTAGAAAATGTAAAAGTTGATGTGGAACAGGAACATGTATCGTCAAAACAACTAGTTCAGTTGAAGTTTCCATCTTCTAATGACTTAAAGAAACAAGAAGAAGTTTCTGGTGATAAAGAAGTCATAGAAGATGAAGAAATTGTGGAAACTCCACAACCTACACCGCCTACACCAAGAAGATCTATGAGGGAGAGAAATCCTCCTAAAAGGTATACAGATTTTGTTTCGTCTGTTGCTTTATTTACTAATGATGGAGAACCTTCTTGTTTTTAGGAAGCCATTGATTGTGTTGACAATGCTTAATGGAAGATGGCTATGGAAGAAGAAATGGATTCTTTGAACAAGAACGAGACATGGAATTTGGTTGAACTTCCCAAAGATAGAAAAGTTGTTGGATGTAAGTGGGTCTTCAAGTCAAAGAAAGGTATTGATGGTAAGATTGAATGATACAAAGCCAGATTGGTTGCAAAAGGGTATTCTCAGATGGAAGGTGTTGATTATCGTGAGATTTTTTCACCAGTTGTTAAGCTTGTATCTATTTGTATTGTGTTAGCACTTGTTGCATTGCTTGATTTGGAGTTAGAGCCACTAGATGTTAAAACTACATTTTTACATGGAGATTTAGATGAGGAGATTTTTATGGAACAACCAGAGGGTTTTGTGTAGCATCGTAAAGGAAAATTAGTTTGCAAGCTCAAAAAATCATTGTATGGCCTGAAATAGTCGCCCAGGTAATGGTACAAGAAGTTTGATTCTTTCATGGTGAACCACGATTATACTAGAAGTGAGTATGATCATTGTTTGTACTTCAAAAGGTTGGATGACATATTCATTATCTTAGTATTGTATGTTGATGATATGCTTATTGTGAGTAAAAGCATGAATGAGATTGACAGGTTGAAGCCTCATATGGCTAGAGCATTTGATATGAAATATCTTGGAGCTGCAAAACAAATTTTGGGTATTGAAATACACAGAGACAGAAGAAATGGTAAGCTTAGTTTTTCACAGGAGAAGTATGTTGAGAAAATACTTGAAAGATTCAGAATGAATAAGGTAAAACCTGTGAATGTTCCATTAGCTTCCAATTTTAAGCTTTCTTCAGGTTTATGTCCTAGTAACGACGAAGAAAAGGATTCTATGTCTCGTGTTCCATATTCCAATGCAGTAGGATGTTTAATGTATGCGATGTTGAGTACTAGACCTGATATTTCACATGCAGTAGGTGTTGTCAGTAAATACATGGAAAATATGGAAAAAGAACATTGGAATGCAATGAAATGGGTGCTTTGTTATCTAAGAGGAACAAGTGACTATTGTATCACTTTTAATAATAATAGTGATTCTATATGCGGTTTTGTTGATTTAGATTTTGCAGGTGATTTGGACAAGAGAAGGTCTACTTCTGGATATGTCTTTACTCTTGCAGGTGGAGCTATAAGTTGGATGTCAAAGCTTCAAGAAACATTTGCTTTATCCGCTACGGAGGCTAAATACATTGTTGTCTCACATGCTTTCAAAGAGGCAATTTGGTTGAAAGGTCTACTTGAAGAAATTGGAAGGTTGCAGAACAGTGTGCCTGTTTTCTGTGATAGACAAAGTGCTATACATTTGGCTACAAATCCTGTTTATCATAGTAAGACTAAACATATTGATGTAAAGTATCATTTTGTAAGACAAGCCATTAGTGAAGGTGGATTAGATCTGAAAAAAGTTCATACTGAAGAAAATTCTGCAGACATGTTTACAAAACCAGTGTTGTTAGAGAAGCTATGATGGTGTGTGGCTTCTCTTGGTTTGAAAAAGAAGTGATGAATAGTTTCCGGAAAAGTATTAGACGATTTGTTGTCAAGGTGGAGATTGTTAAAATTGTGACAACTAATTAATAATAAAAATAACTAAAAATGGTTTGTCTAACCATTGGTTGGTTGGTAGTTCCTCTAACCGGTGGTAGTTCTTCATATACGTAACTCCTTCACCATATATTTATATGTAATCTTGGAGATGAGAGAATGTAACCGAGGAGAATCGGTGGGTGAGGAATGCCTTGTATGTAATCATCATTATTGAAAGGAATAAAATGTCGATACTTTTCCGGGTGGATGTTTTTCCAAGTGTTGGGGTTTTACCACATTAAATCTTTGTTTTAGATGTGTGTTATGTTTGTATGAATGTTTAATATGCCATTTATATAAACTATCCAGGCGCAAATGGAGGGAATTCAACAGTGCGCTCTATACTGAACATTATTAAGATCCAAAATTTTATACCTAAGAATAATATGTTGTCTCACCAAATCCAAATTTGATATCGAGTTTATAATCAGTTTCTTACTTTTCATTTGGAGTACCAAGAATGGAACATGTTGAATAGCACACTTGTGATACATATGGGATATTTACCTTAACATAAACAAGGATCCATGGATTTGCATATTATTGGGAAGATTAAATGTCTAATTAAATAAACAGTTGAAACTCCGAGAATAATTTTCAATCGGACAAAGTCTTTTTTTTCAAAGTTATTGTGCAAAGTATATGCAATCACAATTTCTACCTGACACTGTTGATCTATTGTTATGAAATACAAATTTATTGTAAACTACATCACACCTTCTTGAAAAGAAATCAAACCTCTATGTTGGCCAACGATCTATCAAAATGAATAAAGAAGAATAACAAAAACACTAAATCTAACAATAAATAAAATCAAGAACTAAATAATAAACAAATTCACATAATAACACACTTACAATAGATTCTACCCACATCTACTTAGGGGAGAGGGCCCTTCCTCTAGTGAGCAAGCCGGATCTCCACAATAAAAATATACAACTCTCCTTTAAGAAACCACCAACATCTATTAACCAAGCTTAAACTGTTACAAAGTTGGATGTAATGAGCCCCACAATCATTGAAGCACATGGATAAGGCCTCAATAACACACTTACAATAGATTCTACCCACATCTACTTAGGGGAGAGGGCCCTTTCTCTACTGAGCAAGCCGAATCTCCACAATAAAAATATACAACTCTCCTTTAAGAAACCCCAAACATCTATTAACCAAGCTTAAACTGTTACAAAGTTGGATGTAATGAGCCCCACAATCGTTGAGGCACGTGGATAGCATTTCAATCTAAAAGACTAAGGTATGATGTCATTGTTGGCTAGGAGAGAATTTTTTACTAAACTGTTTGAATAATTTTATAAAAGGATCTGAATTCTATGATGTCATTGTTGTCCAGCAGAGAATTTTTTACTAAACTCTTTGAATAATTTTAAATAAGGATTTGAATTCTATTCATAAATTGGATCTCTATGTAGTTGATTTTAGAAAATCATATATTAGGTCAAATCTGATTCAGTCCTTCGAAATTATTGGAGAAGTAACTTTTATATATATATAAAAGAGGAAGCACTTTAATCATATGAAGATACGTGGATTGCAGAAATTATTGGAAAAGTAACTTTTATATATATAAAAGAGTAAGCACTTTAATCATATCAATTTCCACAATCACTGAACCATACGTGGATTGCAGATTAATCTGACAGGATTCAGTATCGTATCCTTATCTGGGAGAAAGTTTTTGACTAACTCTGGACTCACTGAATGCTCTTCGTATTCCAGTCAAATTGCAATAGCTGATTATATTAGGCACTATTATTTCAATTGGATGTGAACACGCTTTTACAGACTTTCTGTGATCTACTTAGATTTTATTTGAGTTTACAAGAGTTCAATGGAGGGAAATTGGCTTTCCTTCCCATTGATCACGTGTAGAGAACATCGATATCATTTCTGTAAAATGTATTTATATGTGTTTAAAACCAAATAGTCCATAATCAACGAGGCGTGCAGATATAATTTATAAACAACAGAGAGTGCTGAGATGCCAAAGAAGGCTACCATGGACGATAACGAGAAACGCCATTACTCACAACCCATTGCCTCTGAACTCGACGACACAGTAGAAATCTCCCGAACAGGTATTCAAGTATTGCTTAATTCCTTTTTCTAGTACCCTTCTCTTCAATGCGTTCATTCCTGCATGTGGTCAGTACTTCTGTGGTTGCTCTACAAAATTTAGTGGATTTTGAAGTTTGTGTACGAAATTTGAGTGAACAGGCACGCTATGGACCGCAGTGGCTCACTTAATTACATCAGTGATAGGGGCAGGAGTGTTATCGTTGTCATGGAGTGTTGCTCAGTTGGGATGGATTGCAGGGCCTTTAACAATGATTATCTTTTCTCTTGTATCATTGTATACCACTTTCTTGCTTGTAGATTGATACAGGTTCCCGGATCCAGTCTCTGGGCCAATGAGAAACACTAGTTACAAGGAAACAGTCCGAGTGAATCTAGGTGCTATACCTGTCCATGCTTTGATTGATTCAGATTTCTCTTCTATATACAATGATCTATTTTGACAATGAGTTTTAAATATCACACTGATCTACTTATTTTCCATGTACTGGTTCTCAGGTAAAAGAAAAGCACAGCTCTGTGCATCAGTTCAATATGCATTCTTCTATGGAGTTTGCATTGATTACACAATCACTACTTCAGTCAGCGTCAGGTTTGTTTTCATCACAAGAACTTCCATGGCAGAATAAGATTTGATCTAGAGAAGGCACTTACTAAATGATGCCATGTTTGTAATGCTGAATTTCCAGGCTTTGCACGAACTTTTATTTATATAAGTAAATAACTTGTATCATTTTATGTTGTATACCCTGTGATATACATTGATGGATCTAATTGCAGAGGTACCTATTCAAATACATAAAACTGTTTATATCCCAATATATAACATTGAATACTTCAATACTAAGTGGTTAATGCTCCCATCTGTAACTAGCATGTACTTTTGAGGTTTTCTGTTAGAATGAGCAGTCAACAGCAATCAACAAACAGTCCAGGGAGTTACCATCATGAAGACAATCAAGCCCTCCAAGGGATGTGTTGCAGCAATGAAGACGTGGATCGAAGGCAATGTCTCAGCTCTGTGTAGAATCCCATTAAAAGGAATCCTGACCGTGGATGGGAGAACTATAGACATGTCTCGCTGAACTCCTAGTCTTCTGGGCCAATGACACATGTATCAGATTCACCAATTAATATAAGTAGGCATAGTGCTTAGACGTTGCCTACATTGATCAAGCTGGTGCTGGACACCTTCCACAAGATTGAATTTAATGTTTTACTCACCTTTAATTGTTAAGGTTATCGTGGGCTAAATTGTCGGAGAAGGCCCCTCCTTTGGGCAATAGAATCCAGTGTGAACTCAGAATCTACAAAACTTAATTTTGCTTCGATCAATTTAACAAATATTTTGGAGAATTCATGTATGGCCAGAGTTTAGTTAAACTATGGGAAAAGCTTTGTTCCCAACCACCCAAATTATATTTAATGGACATCAACAAACTACCCCTTATCTAACAAAATCCCCATTACTCTAAAAAAAAAAAAAAAATTAGTTCCGATGGATCTAACTGTTTTTGGAAAGTCCTTCCTCGGTGACAGATTTTATGAAGGGGCAGAGCAAAAACAGAAAACAGAGTATGGCCAAAAGGCAAACACAAAACAGGGTATGCAGTCGACCAAAAACAGAGACAGGGGCAGGCTTTGCAATGGAGCTCTGAGGCTCTTCTACTAGATTCCAGAACTCTCGATGAACACCCAAAAATACATTTAACATCCGATGCCTCTTCACCCGAGGCTCATTTACTTCTACACCCAACGCATTAAATCTTTGTACATCGGTTGGTAGATACATTGAGTTGGTGGGAGGAATTATCTCCAACACTCCCCCTTAATTCCGACCATAAACAAACTGCTAACATCTAAAGCATACATGTAATGCCTTCATGGGCTTTCAACAAAAAATAAAACATTAATGCCTGCTGGTCTAAGTCTCAGCTAGGCTTACATTAGTTCATGTCAAAGCTCAAAATTATCTTACCATTCTTGTCTGCTGCATGCTGATGTAGCGGCTTCTTTTTCTTTCGTTTGCTCCAGACTTTGAACTCAGCGTTCTTCTTCATCTTCTTCTTCATTCTCACCTTCTTCTTCATGTTTTCTTTAAGCTCCTTGGGCTTGAATCTTCCATCAATGTCTGCAAGTTCTTCAATGGCTTTATGCCTTGTGTCAACATCTTCAAATTCTGATTTCAGCATCCTTAGTTCGTATGTTGTGGGAATTTCAAGATCCCATATGCTGATCACATCTTTCACTCTATTTTCATCCTCTTCGTTGGCATGCTGCCATGACATCAGCTGATAATAGTGTCTGATTTCTTCACAACTCCATTTCATAAAAATGTTTTCAGCTGGTTTATCTTCTTCCTCTGCATCTTCAATGCAGATTTCTTCATCCATGGTGCTGCTAAGCACTCTTGGCATATCACAATGCCCATCATTACAGAATTCAAATGCTTCATCTTCCATGCAGCTTTCGATAATCTTGTCAAACTCTTCAATAAAATTATAATCTTCATGGTCTTCATTATACTTATCAGCACCAATGCTGCCTTCTTTTCCATTTTCTGCTTCAAACAAGGACATCACATTGTCCACATTCTTTAAAAATTCTTGAATGATTTCATCATCATTTGCATTTTCCTCAATTGCAAGCTGATTCCTATATGCACCTGCACATGCACAAACATCTAACCTGTTAGGATAAATTTCTGCCCTCATGGGCATGCTCTTCATGAGCTCATTTTCTTCGATTTGTTCCACTGCTTCAGCTCCTTTTTCAGCCTCTACTGGCTGTCCTGCAACTGTTTGAGTTGCTAATTCACCATTTTCTGTTGCTGCTATGGCAACTTCCTCTTCATCATCATCTTCATCCACTTGTGGCTCTGCACAGTGGGCTTCACCGTTCTCAAACATATCTGGCTCTGCTTGGATGACAGAGTCCTCAACCATTTCATGTGACCATTCAACTTCTACTTCATCTGTGTTTGGGGAAAGTGCTTCTGCTTGTATAGCAGGTTCATCAACTTCATTATCCACAACTGTGTGTGGTTCACCGAACTTCTCAACAGCTTCTATGGCTGGAGTTTCTACTGCTGCAATGGCAGTTCCATCTTCATATTCATCCACAAGTGCCTCTACACCGTGGGATTCACTAATAGCTTGGCTGTCTTCTGCTTCAACTGCAGGATCCTCAACTGCTACTTCTTCAACAGACTGTGACACTGTTGACTGTTTGCACATGTCGCTCCCCCTTTCACTGAACTCCTCTTCCAAGATTCTCCATGCTTCCTTGGAAGTCTTTGCTGCTGCAATTTTGTGGAAAATACTTTCATCCACAGCTCGTTGGATGAGATGCAGGGCTAATTCATGCTGCTGCAATTTTTGGTCTTCAGTCAGGGCTTCAAAAGCCTCTAAATCTAGGGGATGCACACATTCATTTTGAACTAAATACCACAAATCTTCTGCTCTAAGAAAACTTCTCATCTTAATAGCCCAAAATTCATAATTTTTACCTGAAAAATGTGGGGGTACTAGGAGAACACTGCTGCTCCAATTATCCTGGTTCTCCTCTTGGACTTCAACTGTGTTAATAAGCTCCTCTACAATGGGAACTTCTCCATATCTCTGTGCAAAATAATTTGCCTCTGCCTTTGCATTTCTTCTTTTGATCTGCTTGAGTCTTCTTTGATAACCCATTTCTTCTCTTCTTTGTTGCAGGTGTCATGTGCTGGCAATTGTCTTCTTCTTTGCAAGTCTCCTACTTGCTTCTCCTTCCCTATCGCCCCCTAAAAAAAATATACAACTACTTGCTGGCTGCAAGACCTGTCAAAAACGCCCCCTTAATGCAAAAACACTCGTTTCTTTTTTTTAATTTTCTAGGATTATCTATGCTCGGGGCATTTTCATGTCATTTTATGGTTCTATGACCAGCAAAGACAGGGCAAAAGAGCTTCGGTAGCTTATAACAACAAAAATACTATTTAGACATATCCGAGGTAAAACCTGCTTCTGCCATAACTATCATTGACACAGCTTGTAAGATGGATTTTGCTACTCCTCGTTATTACTAAGAACCAGAAAGGGCACCAGCCAAACCTGCTATCGCAGAACCGAAATTTAGTCCGTTTACTGGAGTTGGGCATAACCTGCTCTGGCGTCTGTTCTCCTTTGTATGTTTGTCATATATGGTGGCGTTGTTGATGATCTGCCGAGTCCCGTGGCGGGTCTTTCTTGGACGTTCTACAGCACCAATTGTCC
This sequence comes from Larix kaempferi, assembly GCA_027924585.1. Classification (NCBI taxonomy): domain Eukaryota; kingdom Viridiplantae; phylum Streptophyta; class Pinopsida; order Pinales; family Pinaceae; genus Larix; species Larix kaempferi. The sequence goes on from BSBM01001127.1 coordinate 1,582,643, forward strand.
CAGTTTGGAGTCGATAGTGTGGCAGCGCATGGGAGTTTATTTGAGTGCAGACATCACACAGGCTGCAGGATTGCTAAGGCTCCACTTTCATGACTGCTTTGTCCAGGAATGCGATGGGTCAGTGTTGTTGAACACGACGGCAGGTGAGCAAACAACTCCCCCAAACTTATCACTGAGAGCAGAGGCTTTCAAGATTATCAACGACATCAAACAGAATGTAGAAGCTGCCTGCAGTGGAATCGTCTCATGTGCAGATATCGTTACCTTAGCAGCGCATAACTCCGTTGCAATGGCTGGAGGACCATTCTATCCCATACCACTCGGTCGCAGGGACAACCTTACCTTCGCCAATTTATCAACGACTCTCGCCAATTTACCTGCCCCAACCTCCAACGTAACGGTGCTTATGAGTGTTTTGGGTCCCAAAGGCTTGAATTTCACAGATCTGGTGGCTCTCTAAGGAGGACATACAATTTGGCAGAGGCAACTGTTCGTCCTTCGAAAACAGACTATTTAACAGCACCACAGGTGTAAGTATGCAGGATTCCACTGGTCTCACTTCCAGGCTGCTCTCCTGCACGCACCTCTGCACGATCACCTTCTCCACGCACAGCCTGCACGGGCTACTCCACGAGCTCCATCCTCTGTAGCTCTCTCTTGGACAGGCGGTCTCCTCCACTAGTGCACCAGACTCCTCGGGATCTCCTTCTCCAGACTCAGGCTTCTTGCTGCGCTCGATGGACTGGCTACAGCCCACAAAACAACCCACAAAGTTCTCTCAGGTGATCTCCTCCTCCACGATGGAAACAAAGAACGGGCTGGTTCCTTTCAATTCTCAACAGACTCGGCAGCTGCTCCAGTTCTCACTGCTCCTCTTATTCTCTACAACCTTCTGCTCTTCACCTAGGCTCTGATACCATGACAGATTTTATGAAGGGGCAGAGCAAAAACAGAAAACAGAGTATGGCCAAAAGGCAAACACAAAACAGGGTATGCAATCGACCAAAAACAGAGACAGGGGCAGGCTTTGCAATGGAGCTCTGAGGCTCTTCTACTAGATTCCAGAACTCTCGATGAACACCCAAAAATACATTTAACATATGATGCCTCTTCACCCGAGGCTCATTTACTTCTACACCCAACGCATTAAATCTTTGTACAGCGGTTGGTAGATACATTGAGTTGGCGGGAGGAATTATCTCCAACACTCGGTTCGGAAACGCAGAATAAAACCTTAAAGCATGAGGATATCCGGGTGAAACTATGAACAAAACTGCAATTTTAACCAGAATCGCCTATAAGCTATTGCCGAGATAGAAAGTGGGCTGTTGGTTGTCTATCCTAAAGCCGCCGGAGAGGAGGCATGGCTCATCTACTATCCAGATTTGTGTTGACAAGGGCAATGCCACCGGGGCAAAGATTAGCGGCCAGCTCTAACTTTGAAGTGACAGTGCACTTCAATGTTCATGTGTAGAGTGGATCATGAGACCTTGATTGATCTTGACGGGTGGGCAGGATGCTCCTTTCTAACAGAGATTTTGGAACGTACATGTTAGTTGAGTCGTAGCATTTAATGCTTGCAGCTCATTACTTAGCTTTTTCCGTTACGGTCTCTATATTTGTACAAAACCTACACACAATTCATACATGAAATTCCAGGCTTGTGATATTATTGCTCTAGATATAAAGCTGATTCAAGAATTTGCTCAAATTTCTATCCGGTGTATTTAACATGAGTTGAATGTTGTTGTGGATGGACTTTCCAAAAGAACAATAGATAATATGGATTTGTTGTGGATGGATTTCCAAAAAATAATAGATGATATGGATGGACGATTATTCTACAAGGAATTCAGAGATGGAATAGTTATGAATTTTGGTTTTTTTTTTGTCTTTATACCAGGAATCCAGAGATGGAATAGTTCTGAAATCTAGTTTTTAATTTTTTTTTATGTCCTTATCATTATCAGTATTTGTGCTTTGTTAGAAGTTTGGTCTTTTTGTTCAGTTGTATTAGGTTTAGGATCTAGTTCCATTCATGTTTGGATCTTTGGATTTTTTAAGTCTGTTTTTTACTGGTTCGCCTGACCATCTAAATCCCTTTTCCTTTTTTTGGTTTGGAGTAGTCTCCAGTGGTTGGCCGGTTGTAATCCTGTTTTTTAATTACTTTAATATTAAGTATAAAACTTTTTAGTTTGTAAAAAAAATAATATTTTTTTACTGTATGTGGATGATTAGGATGATAGGGAATGGTACTTTTTCCTTTTGTCCTGGTTGAGGTTATGTTGAATAGAGATCTTTTGTTAAAAATGTAAAGCTTATTGCAACTTTGATTCTTAAAAATAACAAGATCCAATTTTTTTAGTGTGAAAAAAATATTATTACTCGATATAAAAGCTTAGGAGATATGAACATTGCAGAGCAATCAGCACATCGAATTGTTACCACAAAAATGGGCATGACTCTCCATGCCATTTCCCTAGTCTTGTCTATATGATCCTATATGGAGTTATACAAGTTATCCTGAGTCAAATACCAAGCTTTCATAAGATATGGGGTCTTTCAATACTTGCAGCGATAACGCCATTTACGTATTCAACAACAGGATTCGGTTTGGGCCTTGCCAAAGTAATTGGTATTGTTCTATCCTACTCTCTTTCAGTATTTTCAATCATTATCTCAATTGGTCTCTTACAGCTGCTATGAAATTTCAATATCTAACATGATTCCCCTTCGTAGTCCTTGTTTTGCTAGCTTTATATATTCATATGCAAATGTTTATATGTGTTTTATGTCATCCCTAATATGTTGCAACCTGTGAGATTAAAACCTTCCGAAAGTGCAGAAAATGGAGAGATTCACGGAACTGTGGGTGGGACCTTTACAATCGTCTCTCTCACTCGAGCCCAGAAAGTTTGGCTGATTTTACCAGCTCTTGGAGACATTGCATTTGCATTTCCATTTATTCCACTTGTGATTGAAATTCAAGTATAGCTCAAATTCTAATGTTGATTTCATTTGTATATATGAATACTTTGAAAGGCAAGAAACTGCATGGATAATTATGTGGTTCCCTGCAATGAATAACGGTGCAGGATACTTCGAAGTCTCCACCCCAAGAAAACAAAACTATGAAGAAAGCAGCAGTGGTTTCTATGATGATCACAAGATCCTTCTATATGCTATGTGGTTTTCTGAGCTATGCAACGTTTGGGGAAAATGCACCTGGTAACCTATTGACAGGATTTGGATTCTGATGCCAACCCCTGAGGATTGGTAGGTGAAGACACGTTTTTCTCCTTTCCCCCAACTGTTGTTCCTACGCTCTCTGCACCCAAACGGGGTCAGCACCACCATCTATCTCCTGCTCGACCGTGATCAAGGTTTGAACTCGCACGGGGCTTCCCCTTTTGACCCCTGGACAGAGACAGACCTGTAGCAAACTTGAGCTCGTTGACACCAACAAGAGCCTTGTTTAGAAGGAGTTCCCTTCAACAGTGATTGATCAGCAATTTGAACCCTTAGGAAAAGAGCTCCTGAACTTACAAAACCTGAATCTCTTGCTAGGAAGCATTGGGATATAATAAAACCAGAGATCTAGTATTTTATAAGGCGCGATCTTGGAGTTTTGCATGGTACCACGAGAGCCTGCATTCAGCATGTACATTCAAACATTCAACGTGAACATAACCTGTAGAGATTCAAATTGGCATAATAAATGCCCAGGTACTCGGGCTTCATAAACACATGAAAAGAAATCAGTTCTAGAGGAAAAAATAATCTGTTCATTTAATTGGATTCATCATTCCTTTAATTGGATTCATCATTCCTGTTACATATATGGTCTCAGAGATAGAGAGCCATCCACAAAAAAAAAAGAGTTACAGCTTTTCAAAACAACCTTCTAGCTCATGCGGCTTTGCTCTCTGTTTCCTTTTTTCTGGCTAATGAAAAATGAAAAATTGCATACGATATATCCCGGAGCTCTCCAACAGCGCTCGGGTTCGATATTTTTCAAAACCAACTACCCCGCTAGCTCCTATTACAATTCATTAATGAAAAATAAATTCCCCTTATAGTTCGAAATTCAAAATATTACAGCTCATGCTTCAAATTTGAACAAGTTGACGTGTCAACAGGCTTAGGCTAGTAGGTGTGCCCATTACATGGATTTAGGATTTTTAAACAAAATTCAAACCTTCAGGTGGCTTTTAAGCCAAGTCCGATGCCCCTGCATCATCCTCCTGGGGAGAGAAAAGAAAGTTCTTCACATGTTCTTCAGGGTCTGTCCCATGCTGGTAAACCTCTGCTTCTGTCATCCATACAGGATCCTTAACAGGCTGCCCTTTCCACTTCACTAAATACTGATAATAGGTCCTGCTTCTGGTCTTCTTTGAAACTTTCTTGTCCAGCAGAGCTTCAACTTGTGGCTACTCCTTCCGTGGCAGTTGTTCTTTCCAATCCCCAGTCTGTCCATCACTGTCTGAAAGTCCTCATTCTTCATCATGTCCACCTGTTTCTTTAAAAAGAGACAAATCTGCAACATTGCAAATAGTTGATATACCCTATCTAGATGGTAGATCAATCTCATATGCATTAGCAGAGAATTTCCTTAAGATCTTGCAAGGTCCAATCTTCCTGAGTTTCAGTTTGTTGTAAGTTCCCCTTGGGAATCTTTCTTTCTTCAAGTAAGCCATCACCATAACTCCCATTTGGAAATCTACTTCCCTTCTCCTCTCATCAGCTTTCTACTTATACCTACTTACACTTTCCTCTAGCTTCCTTTTAACATCCTCCTGTAAGTTGTGCATTGTAGATGCAAAATCCTCCCCATCTGAACTTCTAAACTCTTGTTTCTCCAGATTTCTAAGCTCATATACACCTCTTGGGTGCATCCCATAAACAACTTGAAATGGGATCCTTCTGGTACTTCTGTTGGATGAGTCGATATATGCAAACTCAACCTGGGCAAGTGCCAAGTCCCATTGCTTGGGATGTTCATGCACTAAACTTCTTAATATGTTTCCAAGACTTCTATTAACTACCTCTGTCTGTCCATCTGTCTGTGGGTGGTAGGCTGAACTAAAATCCTGCTTTGTCCCCAATTTCTTCCATAATGTCCTCTAGAAATGGGCCACAAACTTTACATCCCTATCTGATACGATACTTAATGGTAAGCCATGCAATCTAACAACTTCATAAAAGAACAAGTTTGCAACATTGGTAGCATCAGTAGTTTTCTTACAAGTAATGAAATGCACCATCTTTGAGAATATATCAACCACAACATAAATTGAATCGTTCCCTCTCTGAGTTCTTGGTAGTCCTAAAATAAAATCCATGCTAACCGCATCCCATGGCCTATCAGGAATGGGCAAAGGCTGATACAATCATGTATTCTGTTTTCCTCCCTTTGCATGCTGGCATACTCTACATCTTTCCACAAACTTCTTGATTTCCTTCCTCATACTTGACCAATAATAGAATGCATTCACTTGAGCTAATGTTTTATCCCCTTCGAAGTGACCAGCTAGGTTGCCGCTATGCTTCTCCTTGATTATATTCTCTCTTACCGAACAATTTGGGATACATAACTTACTGTTTTTGAACAGCAGACCTTCTTGCAAGGTATACTTCAACCATTGACTTCTGTTACAAGTAATAGGACTTACACAATTTGCATAAATATCCTTAAAGTCCTCATCTTCTTTATAGGCTTCCTTCATGTCTTCAAATCCCACAATGCTCACTTTAACCTCTTCTAACAACAAATTAACTCTACTTAGAGCATCCGCAACTGTGTTTGACTTTCCACTGGTGTGCTTGATTACAAATGTAAAATTCTGCATGAACTCCACCCATTTTGCATGTCTTTGGTTCAACTTAGGCTGACTATTAATGAACTGCAGCGCATGATTATCAGAATATAAAACAAATTCCCTTGGCATCAGGTAATGTCTCCATTTTTTCATTGATTGAACAACAGCATACAATTATTTATCATAAGAAGAATATTTTTGTTTAGCTTCATTCAACTTCTCGCTGAAATATGCTATGGGTCTCTTCTCCTAAGTTAGGACAGCTCCTATGGCAATTCCACTAGCATTGGTTTCAACTTGAAAAAAATTATCAAAATTAGGCAAAGCTAACACTGGTTGTTCAGTAACCTTCCTTTTCAGCACTTTAACGTTTATGTCTGCTTCGTCTGTCCACTTAAATAGATTTCTATTTCCTTTAATAGTGTCTATAATAGGTGCACTTATTTGACTGAAATTTCTTATAAATTTCCTCTAAAAATTTCCTAAACCATGGAAACTCCTTACCTCAAACACACTACTTGGAGTAGGACAATCCAATATAGCCTGTACCTTCCCCAGATCTATTTTTAGTCCATTTCCCAAGATCACAAATCCTAAATACACCAATTCTGTCTGCATAAAACTACATTTCTTCAAATTTATCAGTAGCTTCTCCCTATGTAAAGTCTCCAACACCAATCTAAGATGCTTCAGATGTTCCCCTTTACTTTAACTGAAAATTAATATGTCATCTAGGTACACTATTACAAACTTCCATGTAAAATCTTTTAGGACTTCATTCATCAACCTCATAAAAGTACTAGGTGCGTTAGTAAGCCCAAAAGGCATAAATAACCACTCATACAACCCATCATTGGTTTTAAAAGTTGTTTTCCACTCATCTCCCTCTCTAATCCTAATCTGATGATACCCACTCTTCAAATCTAACTTAGTAAAATACTTTGCTCCACTTAAACAATCCATTAAATCATCCATTCTAGGAAAAGGAAATCTGTACATGATTGTTCTTTTGTTGATAGCCCTAGAGTCAGTGCACATTCTCCATCCTCCATCCTTCCTTCTACTGAGTACAGTAGGTACTGCACATGGGCTTAAGCTCTCCTTCACCAAACCCTTTTCTAGCAATTCCTAAACTTGATTTTTAACTTCTTCATTTTCTTGTGGCGTCAACCTATATGTTTCTTTGTTAGGTATGCTTCCTCCTGGTATCAAATCAATGTGATGACTGATACTTCTAACTGCTGGTAGCTTACTAGGAAATTCATCTACAACAATTTCTTCAAATTCATCAAGCATACCTTTAATCTCTACAGGAAATTCTTCTATTTCTGTGGTATTTGAGATTACCTTGGGTTTTCCAACAATGGCAAAGTACATTTCTTCCTCCTTCTGAACTTCTTGTAGTAGCTCTTTTCCACTCATCATCAACACTTTAGGTTCTGCTGCTTCTTGAACCTTCTCTGGCTGCAATGGTAACAAATTCTATCTTTCTCCATCCCTCTCCACATAATAGGTGTTTCTTCTTCCATCATGAATGGTTTTCCTATCATATTGCCAAGGCCTCCCTAGGAGTATATGGAAAACATCCATGGGCATAATGTCGCACAACACTCATCCTTATAATCCCCAATCTGAAATTCAACCCTACATTGTTCAGTCACTAAGATTTGGTGTCCCTTCTACAACCAAGAAACTTTATAAGGTGCAGGATGCTTCATTCTCTTCAATCCTAGTTTTTCCACCATCTCAGTAGAGACTAGGTTATCAATGCTTCCATTTTCTATGACAACTTTGCAACATTTGCCTTGAGTTTTACATCTGGTTCTGAATAAGTTTTTTCTTTGTGGAGGTTCATGCAATTCTTTTCCCGCATTAACCAATACCCTCTTTAACATGAGACTCTATCCATCCTCTGCTGCATTATCTTTTTGTCATCCCTTATGGGATTCCACTCTACCTTTTGCAATGTGTGCACTTATTTGAACTCGATGGTTATTTGGGAAATTGTATGACTTGTGTGTAGGATCTCCACATTTGTAGCACTTTATAACTCTGTTTTCCCCTCTTCCCGCTGTGCTTAACCTTCCTCCTTTAAATCCACCTCTATGATTGTTTTGATTACTTGATCTTCGAGCCTCATCTTGATATCCTTCAGACTTCACATTTATGTTCTGAAACCCTCCATCATTCCTATATTCTTGAGTTATTCCACCCCTATTCGAGGACCTTCCACCTCTCACTACACTTCCTCTTCCTCTATTTTTCTGATTTTGTTTTCTTACCAACTTCTCCCCCACTTTAGTGGTTGTTTGGTAAGCTTCTTCCACACCCGTAAGGTTCAGCAAACTTATCTCATCTTGAATTTCATACCTCAACCCATTAACATATTTTGCCACTCTTTCAATATTTGTTTGATATTGTCCTGATCTGATACATAACTCATAGAATTCTTCAGTGTATTCTTTAACTGACATACCTCTCTGTCTTAAGTTTTGCAGCTGCCTTATGAGGTTTAGTTGGTAGTCCTTGGGCATAAATTGGTTCTTAATCTTTCCCAACATCTTGTCCCACTTCTTGATTTTGTTCTTCCCTTGTCTTTCTCTTTGTGCTTGTAGATCATCCCACAATATGGATGCATATCCTTTCAACCTTGTAACTGCATATTTTACCTTTTTCTGTCTTCTACCTCTTCAAAGTCAAAATATTTCTCCACTGCACCAATCCAATCTATTAATTCTTTTGCATTTAGGCTTCCTTCATACATTGGGACTTCTAATCTTGGTTTATGGTTGGCTGCCATTAACATCCTCAATGCTCTGGTTTCTTCATTTGGAACTTCTGCAACTTCCTCCTGTGCCTCTTCTTCATTATCACTGATATCAAACATACCAAGGTTTCTCCTTTCCATGGCTGCCATCATTTTTTCAAGCCTTCTCATTTGATCCTCTGTAACTGGTTCTCCTCTTCTTCTTCCTTGTCCCCAAACTGGAACTTCTTGTTCTTGTATTTCTCTTCTCGGTGGCATCTTCACTCCCACGTTCTCTCCCTGCAAATCCTTCTCCGAATCTTCCAAGGACCTTTTAACTCGCTCTGATACCACACTGATGCCAACCCCTGAGCATTAGCAAGTGAAGACACATTTTTCTCCTTTGCCCAAACTGTTGTTCCTATGCTCTCTGCACCCAAACGAGGTTAGTACCACCATCTATCTCCTGCTCGACCATGATCAAGGTTTGAACTCGCGCGGGGATTCCCCTTTCGACGTCTAGATAGAAACAGACCTATATCAAACTTGAGCTCGTTGACTCCAACAAGAGCCTTGTTTAGAAGGAGTTCCCTTCAGCAGCGATTGATCAGCAATTTGAACCCTTAGGAAAAGAGCTCCTGAACTTACAAAACCTGAATCTCTTACTAGGAAGCGCTGGGATATAATAAAACCAGAGATCTAGTATTTTATAAGGCGCGATCTTGGAGTTTTGTATGGTACCGCGAGAGCCTGCATTCATCATGTACATTCAAACATTCAATGTGAACATAGCCTGCAGACATTCAAATTGGCATAATAAATGCCCAGGTACTCGGGCTTCATAAACACATGAAAAGAAATTAGTTCTGGAGGACAAAATACTTTGTTCATTTAATTGGATTCATCATTCCTGTTACATATATGGTCTCAGAGATAGAGAGCCATCCACAAAAAAAAGAGTTACAACTTTTCAAAACAACCTTCTAGCTCACGTGGCTCTGCTCCATGTTTCTTTTTTTCTGGCTAATGAAAAATGAAAAATTGCATATGATATATCTTGGAGCTCTCCAACAGCCCGCGGGTTCGAGATTTTTCAAAATCAACTACCCCACTAGCTCCTATTACAACTCATTAATGAAAAATAAATGCCCCTTACAGTTCAAAATTCAAAATATTACAGCTCATGCTTGAAATTTGAACAAGTTGACATGTCACCGCGCTTAGGCTAGCAGGTGTGCCCATTACATGGATTTGGATTTTGAAACAAAATTCAAACCTTCGGGTGGCTTTTAGGCCAAGGACGATGCCCTTGCATCATCCTCCCAGGGAGAGAAAAGAAAGTTCTTCACATATTCTTCAGGGTTTGTCCCATGTTGGTAAACCTCTGCTTCTGTCATCCATACAACATCCTCAACAGGCTGCCCTTTCCTCTTCACTAAATACTGATAATAGGTCCTGCTTTTGGTCTTCTTTGAAACTTTCTTCTCCAGCACAACTTCAACTTGTGGCTGCTCCTTCTGTGGCAGTTGTTCTTTGCAATCCATAATCTGTCCATCACTATTTGAAAGTCCTCGTTCTTCATCTTATCCACTTGCTTCTTTAAAAAGAGACAAATCTGCAACATTGAAAATAGGTGATATACCATACCTAGATGGTAGATCAATCTCATATGCATTAGCAAAGAATTTCCTTAAGATATTGCAAGGTCCAATCTTCTTGAGTTTCAGTTTGTTGTAAGTTCCCCTTGGGAATCTTTCTTTCTTCAAGTAAGCCATCACCATATCTCCCACTTGGAAACCTACTTCCCTTCTCCTCTCATCAGCTTTCTACTTATACCTACTTACACTTTCCTCGAGCTTTCTTTTAACATCCTCCTGTAAGTTGTGCATTGCAGATGCAAAATCCTCCCCATCTGAACTTCTAAACTCTTGTTTCTCTAGATTTATAAGCTCATATACACCTCTTGGGTGCATCCCATAAGCAACTTGAAACGTGCTCCTTCCAGTACTTCTGTTGGGTGAGTCGTTATATGCAAACTCAGCTTGGGCAAGTGCCAAGTCCCATTGCTTAGGATGTTCATGCACTAAACTTCTTAATATGTTTCCAAGACTTCTATTAACTACCTCTGTCTGTCCATCTATCTGTGGGTGGTAGGATGAACTAAAATCCAGCTTTGTCCCCAATTTTTTCCATAATGTCCTCCAAAAATGGGCCACAAACTTTACATCCCTATCTGATACGGTACTTAATGGGAAGCCATGCAATCTAACAACTTCAGAAAAGAACAAGTTTGCAACATTGGTATCATCAATAGTTTTGTTACAAGTAATGAAATGCACCATCTTTGAGAATCTATCAACCACAACATAAATTGAAATGTTCCCTCTCTGATTTCTTAGCAGTCCTAAAATAAAATCCATGCTAACCACATCCCATGGCCTGTCAGGAATGGGAAAAGGCTGATACAATCCTGTATTCTATTTTCCTTCGTTTGCATGCTGGCATACTCTACATCTTTCCACAAACTTCTTGATGTCCTTCCTCATACCTGGCCAATAATAGAATGCATTCACTTGGGCTAATGTTTTATACCCTCCAAAGTGACTAGCTAGGCTGTTGCTATGCTTCTCCTTGATTATATTCTCTCTTATCGAACAATTTGGGATACATAACTTACTGTTTTTGAACAGCAGACCTTCTTGCAAGGTATACTCCAGCCATTGACTTCTGTTACAAGTAATAGGACTTACACAAGCTGCATAAATATCCGTAAAGTCCTCATCTTCTTTATAGGCTTCCTTCATGTCTTCAAATCTGACAATGCTTACTTTAACCTCTTCTAACAGCAAATTAACTCTACTTAGAGCGTCCGCAACTCTGTTTGACTTTCCACTGGTGTGCTTGATTAAAAATGTAAAATTCTGCATGAACTCCACCCATTTTGCATGTCTTTGGTTCAACTTAGGCTGACTGTTAATGAATTGCAGCACATGATTATCAGAATATAAAACAAATTTCCTTGGCATAAGGTAATGTCTCCATTTTTTCATTGATTGAACAACAACATACAATTCTTTATCATAAGAAGAATATTTCTATTTAGCTTCATTCAACTTCTTGTTGAAATATTCTATGGGTCTCTTCTCCTGAGTTAGGAAAGCTCCTATGGCAGTTCCACTAGAATCGGTTTCAACTTGGAAAACCTTATCAAAATTAGGCAAAGCTAACACTGGTTGTTCAGTAACCTTCCTTTTCAATGCTTTAAAGTTTTTGTCTGCTTCCTCTGTCCACTTAAATGGCTTTCTATTTCCTTTAATAGTGTCTATAATAGGTGCACTTATTTTACTAAAATTTCTTATAAATTTCCTGTAAAAATTTCCTAAACCATGGAAACTCCTTACCTCAAACACACTACTTGGAGTAGGCCAATCCAATATAGCCTCTACCTTCCCCGGGTCCATTTTTAGTCCATTTCCCAAGATCAAAGATCCTAAATACACCAATTATGTCTGCGTAAAACTACATTTCTTCAAATTTATCAGTAGCTTCTCCCTATGCAAAGTCTCCAACACCAATCTAAGATGCTTCAGATGTTCCCCTTTACTTTGACTGAAAATTAATATGTCATCTAGGTACACTATTACAAACTTCCCTGTAATATATTTTAGGACTTAAGTCATCAACCTGATAAAAGTACTAGGTGAGTTAGTAAGCCCAAAAGGCATAAAGAACCACTCATACAACCCATCATTGGTTTTAAAAGTTGTTTTCCACTCATCTCCCTCTCTAATCCTAATCTGATGATACCCACTCTTCAAATCTAACTTAGTAAAATACTTTGATCCACTTAAACAGTCCATTAAATAATCCATTCTAGGCAAAGGTAATATGTACCTGATTGTTCTTTTGTTGATAGCCATGGAGTCGGTGCACATTCTCCATCCTCCATCCTTCCTTCTGCTGAGTACAGTAGGTACTGCACATGGGCTTAAGCTCTCCTTCACCAAACCCTTTTCTAACAACTCCCGAACTTGATTTCTAACTTCTTCATTTTCTTGTGGCATCAACCTATATGCTGCTTTGTTAGGTAGGCTTGCTCCGGGTATCAAATCAATGTGATGACTGATACTTCTAACTGGTGGCAGCTTACTAGGAAATTCATCTACAATAATTTATTCAAATTCATGAAGCATACCTTTAATCTCTACAGAAAATTCTTCTATTTCTGTGGTATTTGATATTACGTTGGGTTTGCCAACAATGGCGAAGTGCATTTGTTCCTCCTTTTGAACTTCTTGCAGCAACTCTTTTCCACTCATCATAAACACTTTAGGTTATGCTGCTTATTGAACCTTCTCTGGCTGCAATGGTAACAAATTATGTCTTTCTCCATCCCTCTCCATAGAATAGGTGTTCCTTCTTCCATCATGAATGGCTTTCCTATCATATTGCCAAGGCCTCCCTAGGAGTATATGGCAAACATCCATGGGCATAATGTCGCATAGCACTTCATCCTTATAATCCCCAATCTGAAATTCAACCCTACATTGCTCAGTCACTAAGATTTCGTGTCCCTTCTGCAACCAAGAAACTTTATAAGCTGCAAGATGCTTCATTCTCTTCAATCCTAGTTTTTCCACCATCTCAATAGAGACTAGGTTATCAGTGCTTCCACTATCTATGACAACTTTGCAACATTTGCCTTGAGTTTTACATCTGGTTATGAATAAGTTTTTTCTTTGTGGAGGTTCCTGCAATTCTTTTCTTGCATTAACCAATACCCTCTTTAACATGAGACTCTATCCATCCTCTGCTGCATTATCTTTTTGTCCTCCCTTACGAGATTCCACTCTACCTTTTGCAATGTGTGCACTTATTTGAACTCGCTGGTTCTCTGGAAATTGTATGACTTGTGTGTAGGATCTCCACATTTGTAGCACTTTATAACTTTGTTTTCCCCTCTTCCCGCTTTGCTTAACCTTCCTCCTTTAAATCTACCTCTCTGAGTGTTTTGATTACTTGAGCTTCCAGCCTCATCTTGATATCCTTGAGACTTCACATTTCTATTTTGAAACCCTCCATCATTCCTATATTCTTGAGTTCTTCCACCCTTATTCGAGGACCATCCACCTCTCACTGCACTTCCTCTTCCTCTATTTTTCTGATTTTGTTTTCTTACCAACTTCTCCTCCACTTTAGTGGCTGCTTGGTAAGCTTCTTCCACACCCCTAAGGTTCAGCAAACTTATCTCATCTTGAATTTCATACCTCAACCCATTAACATATTTTTCCACTCTTTCAATATCAGTTTGATTTTGTCTTGATCTGATACATAACTCGTAGAATTCTTCAGTGTATTCTTTAACTGACATACCTCTTTGTCTTAAGTTTTGCAACTGCCTTATGAGGTTTAGTTGGTAGTCTTTGGGTAGAAATTGGTTCTTAATCTTTCCCAGCATCTTGTCCCACTTCTTGATTTTGTTCTTCCCTTGTCTTTCTCTTTGTGCTTGTAGGTCATCCCACCATATGGATGCATATCCTTTCAACCTTGTAGCTACATATTTTACCTTTTTTCTGTCTTCTACCTCTTCAATGTCAAAATATTTCTCCACTGCACCAATCCAATCTATTAATTCTTTTGCATTTAGGCTTCCTTCATACATCGGGACTTCCAAGCTTGGTTTATGGCTGGCTGCCATTAACATCCTCAATGCTCTGGTTTCTTCATTTGGAACTTCTGCAACTTCCTCCTGTGCCTCTTCTTCATTATCACTGATATCAATTCTACCAGGGTTTCTCATTTCCATGGCTGCCATCATTGCTTCAAGCCTTCTCATTTGCTCCTCTGTAACTGGTTCTCCTCTTCTTCTTCCTTGTCCCCAAACTGGAACTTCTCGTTCTTGTCTTTCTCTTCTCGGTGGCATCTTCACTCCCACGTTCTCTCCCTGCAAATCCTTCTCCGAATCTTCCACAAGACCTTTTAACTCGCTCTGATACCACACGGATGCCAACCCTTGAGGATTGGCAGGTGAAGACACATTTTTCTCCTTTCCCGAAACTCCTGTTCCTATGCTCTACACCCAAATGGGGTCAGCACCACCATCTATCTCCTGCTCGGCCGTGATCAAGGTTTGAACTCGCGCGGGGCTTCCCCTTTCGACCCTTGGACAGAGACAAACTTGCAGCAAACTTGAACTTGTTCACTCCAACAAGAGCCTTGTTTAGAAGGAGTTCCGTTCAGCAGCGATTGATCAGCAATTCGAACGCTTATGAAAAGAGCTCCTGAGCTTACAAAACCTGAATCTCTTGCTAGGAAGTGCTGGGATATAATAAAACCAGAGATCTAGTATTTTATAAGGCGTGATCTTGGAGTTTTGTATGGTACCGCGAGAGCCTGCATTTAGCATGTACATTCAAACATTCAACGCGAACATAACCTGCAGAGATTCAAATTGGCATAATAAACGCCCAGGTACTCGGGCTTCATAAACACATGGAAAGAAATCTATTCAGGAGGACAAAATACTCTGTTCCTGTTACATATATGGTCTCAGAGATAGAGATCCATCCACAAAAAAAAGAGTTACAGCTTTTCAAAACAGCCTTCTAGCTCACGCGACTCTGCTCTCTGTTTCTTTTTTTTCTGGCTAATGAAAAACGAAAAATTGCATGTGATATATCATGGAGCTCTCCAACAGCCCACGGGTTCGAGATTTTTCAAAACCAACTACCCCGCTAGCTCCTATTACAACTCATTAATGAAAAATAAATGCCCCTTACAGTTCGAAATTCAAAATATTAGAGCTCATGCTTCAAATTTGAACAAGTTGACTGTAACCGCACTTAGGCTAGCAAGTGCGCCCATTACATGGATTTAGGATTTTTAAACAAAATTCAAACCTTCGGGTGGCTTTTAGGCCAAGTCCGATGCCCCTGCATCAGATTCTATGAACCTTACCGGCTCATTGGCTTTGCCCATGCATGTCTTGTGGTTCACCTAGTGGCAACATACCAAGTAAGAGAATTTTGCTCACTTCTTTTACATCTAATATCCCTCCTTGTTACCTGCCATATAGATTCATTGCTATAAGATTTTACACTCTTCCATATTTTTTGTCAACCAATTTTCAAATTCAGTGAAGGTTGGATTTCTGCTAAATTGCCCAGTAATAAGTTAATGAGTAAGAAAATTGGCATACGCATTCCCTTATTGGGGTTCTATAAATCCATTCTATTGACACTGTGTTTAAGAAGTGCATTTGTGGTATCAACTACTGGCATTGCCATCCTATTTCCATTGTTCAATAATGTGCTGGGAGTTTTGGGTGCTCTGAGCTTTTGGCCAATGGTAGTGTACTTTCCAGTGGAGATGTACATTGTACAGAAAAAAGTCCAAACCATGGACACTCAGGTGGAGCCTTTTACAAACATTGAGCTTCATGTCCCTTCTTGTATCACTGGTAACCGCTGCTGGCTTGATAGAAGGCCTTGTCAAATACAAGGAATCATAGAGAACCTCCAAATTTCCAACATAGTACAAAGAATGCCGGGAACTTGCAGCACTCTGTGCCTATGTTGATTTGAAGGTTAAAAAAGAATTAAAGGGATAGAAACATAGTCGGTTAAGCGGATTTAAGTTCCAAATCAGGGTTGGAGCACATAAAATCTTAATACAATGTAATTATATTCTCTAGTCAATTTCTATATAAAAAAAGTTAATTGTGTAAGGTGTCATACATTTGAATAAGCACCAATTACAATAATTGCAAATGTATTCTGTAGATACATAAATACATATTCGAGCCTTTCTATGGCTTGCAACAGTGATATAGGGAGCTTGATGGCTGTGAAAAACGACGACATATGTTTGGAAAATGGAAACAGGGAATGACCAGGATGGAAAAGGCAAGCTCTTATGGTTTTTTAATACTCTGAAACACTATTTTTAAACATTGAAAAAGTAATGTAATGGGGAATTTGCATGCTTTTTTAGTACGGGGGTGGGATAGAGATTGCAATCTGAGATTTGTTAACTTAATTTTTAGGTTGATTTATAATTTTTTTAAAGTTTCCTGAACCTAATTTTTAGGTTTGTTTGGAATTAGATTGTGTTTCCAGATTTTTGAAGAAGAAGAACCAGTTAAAATTTATCGATATCTTTGTTTAAAATTTTTAGGTTTGTTTGGAATTAGAATTCTTTGTAGGTTTCCTTCTATTGTGTTTCCAAATTTTTGAAGAAGAAGAACCAGTTAAAATTTATCGATATCTTATTTTATATGTTTAAAAGTAGTGTAAATTGCATTGAAAGAGTGTTTTAGGATTAAAAATGTAGGGTAAAATATATAAGATCATAAAATAATGAGATTTTAATATAAAGATTTTCTAGATTTTAAAATTTAAAATATTAATTCAGATGTTGGGCAAGTATTTTAAGTTCCATATACATATATGTTAATGTAATATTTGAAAGAGAAAAAAAAAAGTTAGACTTTGTGAGTGTCAACAAATTGTATTCTTGATTTATTATAATAATGGTGTAAGTTGTAATAAATATGCAACTTCTCTTTTTAGTTAGTATTTTCTTTTTTAGTTAGTATTATGATACAACTTGGGAGATGCAAGATTGTTTAGACGTTATATTTTTTCAATTTTGAAAAATAATAGATAAACTAATGACATCAACTATACTTATTTTATTTTTTAATATTTTTAAAATGATAATATTTAAAAATAAAACTATTAATCATGATGATCCATGATGATCTTAAAGTTGTATAAAATATTACAAGTAAAGTTTCAAAAACTTGAAGTGTGAAATACAAAAATGAATGAGAAGAAAGTTCAACTAAAAACTATGCCTTAACCACGTGTTTAACTATGATCTTAAAGTTGTATGAAATATTACAAGTAAAGTCTCATAAACCTTGTGTGAAATACAAAAATGAATGAGAAGAAAGTTCAACTAAGAATTATGCCTTAACCACGTGTTTAATACAAAGGTTCTAAATGTAAACATTTTTCGAAAAACGTGTCATGAAGTTTTACACTCTCCTTATCAAGGGTCTAATAAATTTAAATTGTTTTTTTTTAATAAATTTGTAGATTGAGAATCTTGAGAAGATAGATAACTTTTATGTTCAAGAGGAAAATATAACTTTAATGAAAATGGATTTTTATCATCTCATGGCCCTTATCATATTATGACATAGAGGATATGCAATAAAAGATAAATATTGAGAAGTAAACAACAAGACTAATTTCTCCCTCAAGAAAGGGAAACACGTGAAAGTTGTGTGCATGGTAATGTAATAAATGGCATATTAATTGTCACTATTGCAAAAAATTGGTGATTATGAAAGTAGAGTCAAATAAGAAATCAATTCAACAAATTTCATTTATGTTGAATACAACATTTCATATCTAATACATTTTGTCATTTCACATTTCATGGAAGAGGTTAGGGAGGAGTTTTGGTTGATTGATTTTGTTTGTTTAATCATATTACTAACAACAAAGATTTATTGTGAGAATTTATAAAATAATAAAAAGCCAAGTAAAATTTTGAATTCATAAGGCAATGCAATTGGTTTACAAATACATGTTTGTTGTATACACCATGCAAGGAAAAAAATAAAAAAAATCAATAATAATATAATAGATCCTAAATTAAGAAGGATTAACAGTTTCTTTAACTATATCTTGCTATAACCTTGCCCCCATAAGATGATGGTATTTGGGCTTAAAAACAATCCATGTATGTAGACTATAGACAAGTGATTTTTAAACAATTATAAAATGATGTTTCATAAACAAGTTTATAATTTATTTTATAAAAATAATCATTGAGAGTTAATGGTATTATTTCCCATGAAACAAATAGAATATTTCCAATAATGAGACATCCAAGAAGCTCAATGTTTTGAAAGAAATAATTGGTTGTAGCATATTTGTTCTTATCAGTCAAATTTCATGGAGTTGAATTTGTTATACCCAAAGAACATAGTTCATGACTTACCTAAGATCAAAGGAAATGATAAAGTTTGCGCCTAAGATTGAAGGAAATGATAGAGTTTCTTTCAATTGATATATATATATATATATATATATATATATATATATATATATATATATATATATATATATATATATATATATATATATATATATATGGGTACTCACACAAAGTTGAGGGACCCTTTTGGTGCAATTGAAGTTTTGCAAAACATGCTTCCGCTTTGCAAAAACATAATGTGTATGGAGGAGTTCAAATCTGACAAATCAATTGACATGTAGGCTGGGCAAAGGAAATGTGCACATGATTTGTAAACAAAAATGTGTGCGCGTTATGTAGGCCAAAAACCAAAAACGCATGCAAATTTTATAAGACATGGTACAAATGCCCAAAACCGGCATGTGAGCATCCATTTCTCCCAGCACGATTTGGATAGCACCAACGGGAAAAAGAGGTAGAATGCGATCGTGA
This sequence comes from Larix kaempferi, assembly GCA_027924585.1. NCBI lineage: Eukaryota > Viridiplantae > Streptophyta > Pinopsida > Pinales > Pinaceae > Larix > Larix kaempferi. The sequence continues at coordinate 1,601,690 of BSBM01001127.1, forward strand.
TCACACTCCTAGAGACGATTCAACCACCAACTCTGAATCCAAGAGGCAATTCCTCAACGAATTTATCAATTCTTGAACCATTTTGTAATTCTCCAACCAATTTATGAATTCTTTAACGTAAATTTCTAATTTTTCAACCAATTTGTAACTCTTTCCACTTGAACAAATTAGGTTCATTTGATTCCCTCTCTGTATGGCAATCATAGCCACTATTGTTGAAAGATGATGGTCACTATAATTGGATCATCATCCATGATAAGTAATACATTTTATAAATTTAAAAATTGATAATTTACAAGAAATGGTTTGAGCAGTGTTCATCATTCAAATACTTTAAAGAATAGCATATACCTCAAATTATACTACCTTTGTGATGAACCTGCAATAATTAATTAATGCAAATACACGAGATATCAGAACAGAATCACTTTTATATTGATCACGGGCCACTTCGAGGGGGCAACCTCCTTTGAGCAAGCTCAATACAATTAACTTCATGGTGCCTTCAATGACCTCAACACACACTTATATACTAAGTATATGCCCCCAATACTATGAGTCAAAACCATGGGACATATAATACTACGAGACGGATTACAAAGCATATGCGTCCAATACTATGGGTCAATACTATGGGCTAATATAAACTACGGATCAACAAATACTATGGGACGACTTACAAAGCATATGCGTCCAACAACAATATACTAACATAGTAAAGAGAAGGCTTGACATAGGTTCCTAACATCCCCTCTCCCTTAGAAAAAGATTTGTCCTCAAATCTTTGGTTGGAGAAATTGCTGCAGAATTTGAAGGAGTGGTTCCTCGGTAGCATCCTCGGGTTGCATTTTGGGCCACTGATGCCTTTGGAGTGTCAAGGAGGATTGCTTGGAAGGCTGTAGATGAAGAAGAATCCTGTCAGCTACGTGGAAAATGCACTCAGAATGGTGCTGATTGGCTTGTTGTTTCAGGCGAATTCTAGCCATGTGAAGATTGTCCTACAGAATGAGAAGAATCTGATCGCGGGTGCGAAGAACCGAGTCAATTTCCTGAACTGGGGCGCTGCTAAGGGTGTATGGAAGAAGAACTGGCGGTGTTTTTCCATAGACTGCTTCATATGGTGTCCTTTGAGATGTGGTATTGTACCACGAAAGCACTGCTAGGAAATCCATAGAAATAGTTTGCCAAAGCTGTGTAGGGATGGGAAAGGGTTTGAGCAATCCCGAAAGGAGTGTCGTTTCACCCTTGTTGACTTGGAAAGTATCATCGTCAGCCACCATCTGTTGAATTGTTATTTTTAGTCCTTGCCAAAAGAAGTTACGTTGTTTCCGGTCAGACATTTTGTAGAACCCAGAGTGCCATGTTGATGAAGAAGCATGGAGTTCATAGAAGAGAGAGCCCCGTTGAACATATTGCAACCAATTTGGAACAAGCAGAGAAAGAGCTGTAAGAGAAACTAGGTCATCAATTGTGCAAGAAGGAGCATCTTCCACCATATTGTCCTTACCTTTCTTGTAAGTGATTACATAGGGATAACCCATTTCAGGTGTGTTGGGGAGGAGACCCATTGTTCCAAAAAAATTTCCAGACTCTGGAGATCAGTCTTGATGCAGAAATAATTCCCTAATAGGTATGGCTGCCACTTCTGTACTGCATGCAAAATAGCCATCATTTCCTGCTGAGAGGTAGATGTGGCTAAATTCTTACCGGAAAGGTCTCTTGAAGGCAGCAAGCACATTGGTTAAGAAAAGATACTTGCATATATATCCAAGGAAGTAATGGAGACTGTTGATGGGTGCATCTGAATGGAATTGAGCTGAGCGATGACACCATGTGAATTCTTCTTAAGGATTTTTTCCAGGCAATGTGAATTGATGATGCAGAGAGACCCTGGTTGTAAGCCCATAGATTTGTGTTGTGCCCCATTGACTTTAAACTGCATCCAAAGTTTAGTAAAATCCCATAAGATGGGGCCAAGTGTACGTAACCATTGAACGCCCAAAACCACATCACATCCGTCGAAGGACAAGGCAAACATGTCAGAGCGTAGGTTATAATCTTCCATAGAGATACGCACATTGTGACACTTCCCCTTGCAAGATAAGGTGCCCCCATTGGCAACCATGACTTCAAAGTTGGAGCAAGGATGGACAAAACAATCAGCCTGTTTGGCAATCCGAGGGTTAATGAAGTTATGAGTGCTACCGGAATCAATGAGTATGGTAAGAGGGAGCTTCTTGAAGTATCCCCTGACCCGCATTGTTTGTGGGGTGGTGACTCCGGTTACAGCATGGAGAGAGATCTCGGGTGGGTTGTCCTGAGATGGGGTGTCAACAGGCGGGTGTTGAATGTCGACCTGATCATCTACTGTATCTGTATCTTCTTCACCAAGTTCTAAGGCAGGCAGAGAATCCACATCCAAGAGATAGAGCTTTTGTTGAACACATCGATGTCCCCGAGTGAATTTCTCATCACAATTATAGAAAATCCCTTTTTCTCGGCGTGCCTGCACTTCTATTTCAAACAAATGCTTGATAGGAGTTGGTTTAGGAGAAGGCGTGATTTGAGGTCATTGGGAACCCATATTTCTGAAGGGAACAAAGGTGGGTTGGGAGCGTTGTTGAGCTGCGATCTTGTCCTCAGCCAGCTTAGCCAACCCTAGGACTTCCATCATTATGTTGGGACAAAACATTTTGACCTCTGAGCATATTTCAACCTTGATACCACTGATAAAACAACTCCTGTAGAATTCATCAGACAATCCTTCTGTGTGATTGGCTAATTTCTCAAATTCCGTCTGATACACTCTCAATGTGCCAGTTTGGTGAATTTTAGTGAGTTCTCCTGTGAAGTCGTCAAAAGAACTAGGACCAAATCGTGACAAACGGAGTTGGCAAAAATCTGTCCAGTTTGGCTCGGGATGAGCTTTGATGTACCAATGGTACCATTGAAGGGCTTCCTGTTCCAAATGAAAGGATGCAAGTGGAACTTTATGAACATCAAAAGTATTATGTAGACTGAAATATTGTTCTCCTCGGTATATCCATCCAGTCGGATCAGTACCATTGAAGCGAGGAAAATCAAGCTTCGGCCCACGAAAATTTCTAGAAGAAGAGAACTCGGTGGCTGCAAAAGATTCTAGCTGTCTGGTATTGTTCATGGCTGAATGGTAAAGATGGAGGCTGAGAAATTTTTCATCCAGATCTTGGAGTTTGGTTTGGATGGTTGCAAGTGCTTCCTCCATGGTGTGTGCTCCTGCACGGGTTACAACGATAACTAGGTTTTTTTTTGGTGGAACGGGTAGAAAAACACAAACAGAAGCAGATTTAGTAAAGGGAAATTTGGATTGGGGAAACAATCTGATGGGTAATTGGGGTTTGACTAGATTTTGGACACTGTCGAAAGGACAAGAAAGCAAAAAGGGGGATTTTAGAAGCGGGGTGATAGAATGAGAAAATTTGGCAGAGAGGGACAAAGAAGCAGAATTCAGAAAGGAACTCTGTGGTAAAATTTGAAGGTGATTGGGGAAAATCTGAGGAAGTTATGGCAAACCCTAAAAATAGACAAATGTAGGATTTCAGGCTTTGGGAAGGGGAATTGGGGATAGGGTCCTCAAGAATGAAAGATGCAGAATGGAATGACAGGGGTTCCCTGAAAATTTCAAGGGAAACAGAGTGAAAACAAAGGAGATATGGAGAAAAAACTGAATTTTATACCTTTTTTTTTTCTAGAAATGGATCGGCAACAGCGGCGCAGAAGGGATCTGTAACAGTGGCACGGAAGGGATCCGCAACAGATGGATCTGCAATGGCGTGGAAGGGATCGAAAATAGCTGGATCTGAAATAGCGACTGGATTTGGAATGAATTTTAGAATAGATCTGAAATGGCTGGATCTAGAGCGGAAGTGATCGACAACAGTTAAATAGATATGGACCCCAAGTATGTACGACTTCCTAACAGTTCAGGTGTTTCACTTGGCCACCAATGCTATCTGATGGCTTGCGTATTGGGGCAGTACCCCTCACTCCACGGTTTTGGTAGAACTGATAACTGCTTTGCCACAAACGACAGCTCTTGGTTTACCTCACGGGTGGGAACTAGTCAATCAGGTAGGGGTCGTTGCCCTTTTCGCTGGCAGGTCCTCTCAATGTGCCAGCTACTTTGGGGTTCCTGTGGTACTCCTCATAATGATTTTTAGGGCTTAAGCCCAAGTACTTCCCACAGTTAAGCGAATAGGGATTATTCCCAAATTAGAGCTGCAACAGATGCGAAAAAAAATATTTGGCAGAAATTCCACCCAACGAGCCCAAGAAAGTGCTCTGATACCAGATGTGATGAACCTACAATAATTAATTAATGCAAGTACACGAGATATCAGAAATAACAAAACAGAATCACTTTTTTATTGATCATGGGCCACTTCGAGGGGGCAACCTCCTTTGAGCAAGCTCAATACAATTAACTTCACGGTGCCTTCAATGACCTCAACACACACTTATGTACTACGTCTATGCCCAATACTATTAGTCAAAACCATGGGACATATAATACTAAGGGACGGCTTACAAAGCATATGCGTCCAATACTATGGGTCAATACTATGGGCTAATATAAACTACGGATCAACAAATACGGTGGGACGACTTACAAAGCATATGCATCCAACAACAATATACTAACATAGTAAAGAGAAGGGTTGACATAGGTTCCTAACAATCTTATTGTTCCAAACCCCAAAATGACCACTAAATCTTTCTCACAAGCCAAAGATTCCCTATGTAGATTTTATATGGTGTCTTTGGCCACATGCATTACATGTGATCCCAAAGGATAACTACATGGGGTCTAATACCCTATATTTTGTCTCTATTCCATGGCTTATACAACTATAATTATCCCTAGTGCACCAAACATCGGAATCACCTCCATACTAAACTTGTAAATTGAAGATTCTTTATTTCAGGCATGCATGGTTTGTTACACCTAAATGTTCCCATCCTAATACTCAGTGTAAAAATCCCTGAAGTTCCATGACTAAGATACCAAATTGGAAGAGATTCTATCACATTTCCATATGCTTTAGTAAGGTCATCGCAGGTCACCTTTGTGCAACCTGCGACGTCGCAGGTCACCCTCATGCAGCCTGCAACGATGTTAGTTAAATGGATAAAAGGGCATCTTCAAGGCCTTTCTTGAAGGTGTGTGATGTGGATCTCTATCCCTAACCTACAGGGGAGTTGGCATTCAGTTCCCTAGCCCTTTGGGTGGATCCCTTAACCCTCTCCCACTATATCTCAACCTACACTATCCCCTTAGTCCTATATATATGAAGCTCATTTCCATTCCAAAGGGAGGAAGTCTATAGCACTTGCTTGTTGGTGAAATTAGCTTAGGAGATCTCTACTCATCTCTTGGGATACCTATACTTCCTTTGGAGGCTTTGGGATTGGCTTGTTGGAGGAGGATTACGACGTTAAGCTTTGGTTGTAATCATCACTCTTTTGTATTTCCCTTTTTTAATATAGTAATATAAACTCTTTCCACCAAATATTGTTGTGTTAATGATGTTTTGTGTAATTTACTTGCTTAACCATTTACTTAGATCTGTTACTATTTAGATGCATTTTAATTGCTTGTATTGTTTTGTATGTCTTGACAGGCCTTGCAGCTGAGATCTGACAACCATGGAGCTTGGAACAACATCAAGGAGAAAGATCTACAAGCTAGAGGTAAGACATATAATCACTCAATCTTTAACTAGATCTAGGAAAGCAATTTCATATTCTGTTTCAGTTGTTCTAGACTTATGTTGAGCTAGGGAGATCACGCCTTAAGTCCGCTTTCTGTAGATTGTCTGGTAATAAGTTTGGCGACCATACTGAGGAAGATTACATGCATTGTTTTAATTTTTCAGTTTGAAATTCTTTTCTATGATTTTTCATGAGCCATTTATTTTTCCTCCTTAACCATCTCACCACGAGATCTTCTTCTTGAAGAGTTTGTTGACTTCCTTAAAGTCTATATGTTTGATTGTCAAGCCTTTTGGCTGATCATATTTGGATATCTTTTCATCCTTGCATAGGGATCTCGCCTGTCGCACCTGGGTAATAGATCCATAGCGACGTTCCCCTATCAGGCGTAGTTTGCTACTCTGCAACTTGCAACACTGTCGTGCACCACAGTTTGACATCCTATGACGCTGTCACAGTTCACTTGATTTCCACCTACGACGGTCACTTTGAGCCTGACTATAGACTGCGATGAGCAATCTAGTTTTGTGCTTGGGTTCTCTCCTCACCAACCTTTACTTTTGGCTTGTCTTGCAGACCTCCTCTGCACTATATCTTCTAGTCAGAGACCTTTTTGATGTTGCATTGTTGGTGTTTGGTTTTGGTTGATTTGTTTCGGAGTGGTTTTGGGTTCTATTTTGGACAAGTTTGAGTTTCGGTAGTGGTGGACACTTTGGTCTCCCCCACCTTCATCCACTTGACTTTGCATTCCCTCCTCTCCTCACCTGATCTGATCTTTGTATTGGATATGATCCTAGGCCTCTTTTGCAAATGTTACTTAGCTTTGATTGCATTCGGTTGCTTGTTGAGTTTCTTGAGTGTTCTATTTCATATGAGTGCTTGTCATTTTCTTGAGAATTTCTGAGTGTTTGGAGTGCTACAAATAATCTCTCTTTTCAGCCATTCATGCTTAAAAACATTATTGTGATCAAGTTGTAATCTTGGCATATCATTGAAAAATTCAAAGTGCATCATTTTTACCGTTTTCAAGTGCATTTGAAAATTGTTGTGGAAATTGGTTCATGTGTTGGAATTTATCATTCATTAGTCTTTTGGAAAAGTTTGAGAGGAAAAATTAATCATTTGTGGGAAATTATGAGCCATTCATTTTCTTGAAAAATTCAAGTGAGATCAAGTTTTTGCAAAAGTGATTCCATGCTTGAAAAATGATATGCATCTTTAGTTTTTTATGTTTTTAAGCTATCATAGTGAAATTGGAAAAGTTAGTGTGCTCTAGATAGAAGTTCTCTCTTTTCACCACTTAGTTTCATTTTTTGATTCGAAAAGACAAAAGAAAATGCTTAGATTTGGTTTTTGATGCTTGTGTATTTTTGTGCTTTGCTTGGAAAAAATGAAAATAGTTCTTTTATTGTCAAATTTGGTAGATTTGGGATTGTGTTGCATTTGGTTGTTTTCATAAAACCACTTGGAAAAAGATTTCTCCTTCCCATAAATAGATTTCATCAAAAGAAAAGTACATTTTTTCATGTAGTTAGGGCTTGCATTCTGTTTACATTTATGTACTCACCTCATGCATTCACCTAACCGTCCAGAAAAAATTAACAGTAGAACTAGGGTAAAATTTTTAGTAACTTGTGTGTTAAGTTAGAGACATGTTCCAGTGTCGTAAAATGTGGCAGCTATCGTTACTTGCCAGCGCTGTATTCCGGGGGTATTGTACTTTTCCACATACCAATCAATATATCCAAGATCTTTCACATACCAACCAAGTATATCGAAGGCTCTTTCACATACCTTAGGGTATATTGAAAGGCACTTCAAGTACTTGGCGTATATCGAAAGGTGTTTCACGTACTTGGTAGTATATAGGAAGGTCTTGTGCCGTACGATTGTGCATTAGACAACACCACTACGGATTTGAGCCCCCACGTACCTTGAGTGTATCGAGACACCATTAGGATTCCGGAAACTAACTGAGCTATCCATTTGGTCGTCTTGGCAGAGCTATACACCGAGAACAACACTTGGGGAGATTACTACACATGTGCCATCTAGGTAGTTGGGTATTCAGGAAAGGGTATGGTCCCAATCCTCCTTGTCGCATTTTATTGTTGGACCCTATGGTATATAGCGAGTTGCGAAGCCTTGACAATCTTGTGAGGTTCCAGACTTTGAATCCACACCTATCACATAAGTTTTCTTGTGGCATTAGTTTGTGTAGATTTTTCTGGACAACTTTTCTTTTGTTTAGATTACCCTAGGAGAAACTTTGTTTCAGTCACTCTGGTTGACTTTCGTTGGAGAAGGTCCCATAGAATTTTGAACTTACAACACGAATATCCCCTTAACTAGGAGGTAATTTCGAAGGTAAGAATGGACCCACACATCACGGTCATGTCACTTGAACTAGAAAACCCTACTTTGAATATTGGAGCACACATGTTTCCTCCAGATTCACCCACTTCCCACCCCCCAAGGAGTCAAGAAGCAGAAAATTCAACTTCACAAGACCTACCTCCCGTTTTACCGAGAGAGCCTGGATCGGTGGAATGGATAAATCCTCCCCAGGATGACCCTCTATTAACTATTGGTCCGGCTCCATCCTTTTGGACATCATATCTAGGCCACCAAGTGGCTCATTTTGCCATTGCATCCCCACCCAGTTGGGATACTCCTGACGACCCTCTAGCACCTTATCGTGATCGTATGACTCGATTACATGCTATGGGTGAGGATTTTCATAGACAAACTGTTTTACGAAGGGTTGAAGACCCGGTGTTACTTCCATATCATCCACTCTCGAGTTGTTATTTATATTTTGATTCATCGAAATCACCCACCCACCATGTGACCACTTATGAATCTGGTCAACCCTCACTTCCTGCAAGTACACCCCTTAGATAGGAGACCAGTTCTATACCTCAAACGACTCAACCTGTCGAAGGACAACCATCCAACACACCTGTTACTACCACGATTGCATTACCCACTCCTCCCCCACCCCAAAATTCGTGGGGAGGATACTCTTTACCCCCTACTTTCCTTACGGGTAATGTTCCTACCACAATAGGTAATCAACAACCTACGTTGGGTCAACCATTGATTAGTGGTCAGCACCTTGCTGCTGGGGGGAAACCCCCATCTCCTAATCCCAATACAGGAGGAGGAGTCCCCATCGGTCCTTTTGTTGGAACTGCCCTCCCTGTCGGTCCATCCACCATGGGATTATCCCATGTTGGGGGACCATCCAATTTCATTCAACCACCATGGAGTCAAGTGTATCTAAGTTATCTTAACCCTGTGTCGGGACTAGTCAATCCTGGAAATGCACTCTACGGGATACCTTATCTCGGTAATCCATACACTCTATGGGGGCATCAAAATGCTTTACAACATGGCCCCCCACCAACTTTCCCTCAAGTACCACCACCCCCACTTGGTCCTCCTCCACCTCCCACCGAAGGCGATGGGCCCCCGTATAATCTCGAAGGAGGTGGACCTCTACCTTTTGGCCACAATGGCGCACCCCCTCCCAGCGGCGGAGTTGGAGGCCCTGCCCCTTCTGGTGGAGGCGGAGGACCACCACCCTTGGTGGCGGCGGACCCCCACCTTATGGTGGAGGACCACCCCCTACCGGTGGTGGTGGTGGAAAACCACCTTATTATGGTGGAGGTGGTGGCAGAGGACCATACCCTTCTAGTGGCGGTGGTGGAAGAGGCCCCTATCCCTCCAGCAGAGGAGGTGGCCCACCCCCCCTCATAGCGGAGGTAGTGGACAACCACCTTATTATGGCAGTGGTGACAGACCCCCACCCCCTCCTGGTGGTGGTGGCGGACCTCCACCCCGTCCTGGCGGTGGCGATGGACCTCCACCCCCTAATGATGGCGGCAGACCCCCACCCTATGGCTATGGACCACCTTATTATGGTGGCATACCTACATATGGTCCAGGAAGCATACCCCCTTATGGTTAGTTTCCCCAAGGAACACCTTACAACCAGTTGATTCAAGGTCCTACCGGTCCATACATGCCCTATCAGTACTATCACTACCCCCAGCTGAACCAACAGTTGCCATTTTTGGCTACTTTGGACCTACCCAACCCGTCTCATCTAATGAATGATCCCATCTTCCATGGGAATAACTAGCCTCCCATTCCAGTTAAGTTACCATCAGATATCCCCAAATTTATGGCAAGCCTGGTGAAGACCCAAAAAACCATGTGATGACATACCATTTATGGTGTTCATCCAACTCGTTGATGGACGACTCGATCTGTCTTAGGTTATTCAATGGACTGTCACTGGCCCAGCTACGAAGTAGTATATTGAACTACCACCAAACTCCTTTCCAGATTTCGGTTCTCTTGCTATGTCATTTTTTACTGTTATGAAGAAAACTTCCTATGGCTTGGGGAAGGCCACAACAGATAGCTGACTACTAGAAAATGACTCAATTCCCAATGCAATGCTATAAATGACAATGCCAAGATAATGAAGAAAAGACCAACCTTCAGTCGGATGTTCAATGTAGATCCCCGTTGAGCTTTCAACTTCTACACTTGTACCTGCAGATTAGTCTCAACAACAAGTACAAGCAAGTGCATATAATGCGTGAAAGACATAGCATAATCAATAGAATGATCCATGATATAATAAGCAAATATAACCCAATGTAATTAAACAATATTCACAATATCATTTTGGACAAGAAAATGAGTATTTCCATTAATGAATAACAAGAAGTACAATATACGACCTCTTGCCGGCAACCAATCTGAACCAAGGACTAGGTCTCTCCACTTGTGCCTCCACCACTTCAATCCTCCATGTAATGGAAAACTCAAACTAGGATAGGAGTTTGGTAGGTGAACATAAGGAGTTCACAACAACAAGGATCAATGAGTGTAGACACAAGTCCCGAAAAATATCCACTAGAGTTATCTTGCTCTCTCTTTCTCCTCCCTTCCATATGCCATAAGAGATCAATATATAGCCTTCCAAAGGTAAGTGAAAGGACACATCGAGGCGTTTTGGGGCAAATGGAGTGCCAAAGGTCACCCTAAGACCACTTTTTGGGAGTAAAAAGTAATTAATTTCTAATGATTTTTACCATTTTACTTAGCACCCGTGGGCTATAATGGAACAGCTCGCGTGTACGCAGGCTAAAGTGGAGCAATTAGCGTAAAGGAAGAAAAATAGGGAAAAAGTGTTTCTGAAGGACATAAAGTGAATATGAGTCAGTGAAATCGATCTTGAAGGGCAAAGAGTGCTAATGCTCACAAGGTGGAAAATTACGCTGTAATAGATGCCCCCTAATGTGTGAGGTCATAGAATGGTGCTACGATGGCTGAAATACATTATAAATCTCAGAAGTGGAGTGATGGAGACACAACTGGAAACAACAACTCACTCGTCATAATACAATAATATCTTTGAACACATGTTGGTATAGTACAACAATCTGATACAATGGCCATGAATTGGTAGTACATAGTGAATATAGAGCATAGGTGACCATAGCCATAACCATCTACAGTAAGAGATGGTCTCTTGCTGAAAGGAAACAATTGGTGCAAACTGGAGGCACAAACTGCTGATGTCTGAGAGGTGATATCTCAGATGTAAAGTCACAATCATAAGTAGAACACTGAATGCAACTATCGTTTGGGGTCTTCTACACAAATCGTCTATGGTGCAAGTCCCATCAAGTGAATAAAGGTGTTGAGGTCGAACCTGATGTGACATTGTTTGATTACCGGTCAATGATGCATACCATTAACAAATTCAAGATAACCCACCAATAATGAAAATAGACATCAAGGCACATAGTACAATCATCAAAGTGCGAATATATGTGTTGAAGTTGAACACTCAGATGAATCCATAAATAAGGGGACATTGATGTATTCCCAAAACTATCGATGGCAAGATAACCTACCACTAATGACTGCAAGCCTCAAGGTACTCAACCGAACTTTAAGTCTCAAATTTCGGAATAAATGGGCTGATGTCGACGGAATGAAACTCGCTAGAAGGAGGGCATTAAGGCATCCCCCATCAACCAACACAAGGTAACAACTATGCTGAAAGATTTGGAAGAACTCAAATGAAATGGACTGACTCAATAAGGATGGCCGACATGCAATAGTCAAGAGATCTGAGGAGTGGCCAACTCTGGTTTTAGGACTTCCTTTGAACAAGAGCATGAGTAGATGGATAGACTCAGGCAGCATAGATTCGATATAATACTATGCGATGCAGGAGGCATCAACAAAGAGCTCCATGGTGACTGGAAGCTTAACCAATCGGTGGAGTAAACTGAGAAACGGTACAGCTCCTAAGGTCCGACTATAGTCCCGAGTCATAATGTATGGAGTGGAATGAATGCTCTGTTCAAAGGTGACACAATAGCTATTAAAAATAGGAAGTAAATATTCTCCCATCTGACATTTTGGAATATATGATTTTTTTGGTCTTTTTCATATTTGGAAAGCTTGAAAAAGAATAAAATTGCTTATAGTACAACAATTGAGGGAACGAGTGTCAAATGGCGAGCAGACTAGTCCCATGTAGTGGAACATACCTATGATCAATGCAAGGAAGCATGTGCAGGATGTGTACACTCGGGGGGATGTTCCCTCATAGTCAAAAGGTCATCAAATTGTGAAAGGAAAATGGAAGCTCTGCAGGGCTCGACAAGGAAAGTGCTCAAGCACCAGGCTAACAACTAAGTAAGCGGGATGATGCAATGCAATCACAACTTGATATAAATGGTGGGAGTCCTTATGGGAGATGGTCAGCATAAGACAAAGCAGAGTATGAGCCTTTATCGCAAATTCATGGCGTAACTACAAAGGACTCCCTATCCTAAAGAGAGACAACAACATGGGCACCAAAAGGCAAAAAGGGGCTCTAACTAAGGCACCCATGGTCGGATAGGACCTACCACCAAATAACGACACATCTATAACAGTGCGAAGGCTCCATGTCGGTTAAGAAGTGAGGTCGTACCTGGGGTTAATGAAAATGGTCAAAAGGTTAAATGCATAATGCATGTAAAAATGACATCTAACCTATATTCCAGGTGTGAAACATACCTACCATATGCGTGAAATGGTCAAAAATCAACTCTCGTAGAAGAAATCTATTCAAAATGCTACTCCAAGACATTATATTAGTCCAAAACAACTTAAAAAGGCGAAAACTATAGACAAGTGTGTTTCCAAAACTATAAATAGTAATAAAAAATTACAATTTACAGTTCATTTTCACTTTTTACCCAATTTGGAGTTTTTGGTTAGTTTTCACCTTGGTTTTCAGTTGCTGATTCTGGGAGCTACGGGAATCCGTTCGTCGAGCCGTTTGGAGCAGGTAAGCTATCTCACCCTCCTCTTTCATTTAATATTTTTTATTTCAATTTTCATTTGTCAAAATTTTTTAATGAGGAAGCCCTATTTGGTTACGGCGCTACCCATAGCCTACAAGCATATAGGTCATGGGTAGGGCCTGGTACCCGCGGTCTGTGAGCTAATTAGCCCACGGGTACGATCGTAAGGTTGATTTTTTAAATGAAAATGACTAAACTCTTGGTTTCTCTTCCTCTAGGATGGTTCTAGAATTGAGAGAAAGGGAGCATGACCTTGTGGATGAGGCAGTCCGCAATAATTTTCTTGCACAACAAGCATTACAAGCATGTGGGATTTATAAATTTTGGAAAATAGGGGGTTTAAGGTCCCAAAACCTATTGCTCCGTCGCTTGATAGACTACTGGGACATAGATGCACAAAAATTCAACCTAGACGGTCAAATACTCTCCTTGGAGGTAGATGACATTTAATTTATTACTGGATTGTCTCATCGAGGTGAAGTGGCAAGTCTTCGATCTCATACTGTGGGTGGTGGGATCACCATTCCCGACTACATAGAGTGGTACTATCTTCCCAACACTCGGAAAGTGGGGAGTCAGGTACCCATTGGAGCCATAGTTAGTCTGAGCATGAAGATTATAGTGGCTACCCTTGTGCGGATTATAGATTTGGTAGCTCTACACCAGGCTTCAAGGCCAATCATGTTCTATGCCTCATAGTGCATGTGGCCCATGGTATATGACTGGTGCACAACGTTACTAGGGTCCATGAAGACCCAGTTAACGAAGTGCAAGTGTGGGGAGGAAAAAAACTTTGGATATGGCAATATTCTATGCAGCTTCTTCTTTGAGAGGGTTCTAGGGCTCAGTCTGAGGATTGAAGTCCCTCCACATAGTCTTCGCGACCCAACCTTGACCCAATGGGCAGAGGTCTTGACATGACAGGGTGGTGGCCGACAGGCATCACCATACACAGAGGAGTTCTTCCACTGGTGGGACCGACAGGTCATAGCCATTGATGACTACCCCTATGTAGGGATAGACTTCCGTGGTGATCGCGACATGTTGCTTCCTCCAGGGGAAGTGTTCGGAGCCATCGGTATGTTACTCTTTTTATGTTTTTTGTGTATTAAATTTTTATGGATTTTTTATTATATATGAAAATGCAAAAATAGTTTTGGGGGCAATATCACATATTAACATTCTACTGTTTGCTTGTAGACACCGATCTGTGAAGACCTGATGGGTTCCCGAGACATCGTCGACGGGATAGGGGTGGAGAGGTAGTCAGCGCTGCAGCAAAGTGCACATTAGAGACCGTGTGGGTCAACCTGTCTCGCATGACCACTAGGGTACCTATGATCGAGGTAGCACAGCTACCAGATGTTAAATTTTCAAAATTTACTTCAATCTGATCTAGGATCTTAACTGAGAGAACAACATGTACAGCATATCTACAGCATATCAATCATGGAGACAATAATGCAAGCCCACAAGAGACACAAAGATTTACTTGGGGAAAACCATAAAGGTGAAAAACCCCAATAACTTCCTCAGAGATAGATAGAGAAATGATACAACCTAAACATGAGAGATAGACATAACCTAGTAGCAGATCCTCCTCCTCCATAAGTGCTCCAATCCTCCTTGAGTGCATGAGTGAGAAGTGAGTGATCAAATCGAGTGCCTCCCGCACTCTATTTATACTTGACTTGACTTGCCTTTTAAATAAATCATGTAGGCTCAAACTTAACCACATAACATAATGCTGACTGGGCCGACCCCCAATAGGGTGGTCTAATAACCCTTTAACCCACATGACTTATATAGGGCCGACCCCAACAAGGTGGTCTAATAACCCATCAAGTATAAGTTACGACATTTAATATAAATGACGACACTTCTGTATAGAGGAATAATACCATCTCTATAGGAGTACATACAACATACATATATGAAATACATTCTGAAGTTACATATACATCAACACTCCCTCTTAACTAGGAAGGTATTTCTCAGCACAGGTCTTCTATCACAAGTCATCTTCTCTGGATCATCGTCACTGGATAATCGTCATCGAGTCATCATCATCGTCACTACTGCTGCTATCTCAATCAATCTCTAAATCTACTCGTCATAGGAAGTTCTACAGAGCCAGTCCTTTTTCATACTAGATGTAGGCCCACCACCTGCAGGTCTTCATCATCACTGGCCATATTGTGGAATTCTCAAGACTTATTATGTGCGTCACAAAACCTGGCTGCAGCATCCCAGGCTATTACGAGCACACAGCTCTACTTGTAGGATCTCCCAGGAGCACATTACATGTGACCCATCACAAAACCTGGCTGAAGCATCCTAGGCTGTTATGAGCACACAGCTCTACCTGTCGGATCTCCCAAGAGCACATTACATGTGATCTCACCACAAAACCTGGCTGAATCATCCCAGGCTGTTATGAGCACACAACTCTGCTTGTTGTATCTCCCAGGAGCACATTACATGTGGTCCACCACAAAACCTGGCTGAAGCATCTAAGGCCTTTTTCATCTTGTCCAGATCTCCCAGGAGCAAATTACATGTGGTCATGGCAAAACCTGGCTGAAGCATCTGAGGCCTTTTTCATCTTGTCCAGATCTCCTAGGAGCAAATTACATGCCATAGGACAAAACCTCGAAAGAGCATCTTCCATATATCCCAGGGCACCGAATTACATGCCATAGGCAAAACCTCATAAGACTATCTGCAGATCTCCCAGGGCACAAATTATATGTCCTCCCAAGCACAACCTGATCCACGGCCACCAAGTATCATCAGATACTCACCATACATCATCCTGATGTACACATGATCATCCTAATCACCATCACTGCAACATCCTGCTGCATGTCATCTGGAGAAGCTCATCATCCACGATCATCCTGATCATACAATGCATCCATCTAATGCACACCAAGTATCTACCTGATATATATCATCACACATAGTGAATCCACCTGATACATAGATACATGATCCACACAATGTATCCATCAACATACATGATCTACTTGATCATACCTGATACATATTAATATACATGATCTACCTGATCATACAATGTATCCACCTGATACATATCAATATACATGATCTACCTGATCATATAATGTATCCACCTGATACATATACAGATACATGGTCCAAGCATCCAACATGATGCATATACAGAATACATACAAATGATCCAACCGATCATATCCATCATCCAACATGATGCGTACATACATATGAATGATCCAACTGATCATATCCAGCATCCAACATGATGCGTACATACATATGAATGATCCAACTGATCATATCCAGCATCCAACATGATGCGTACATAAATGATCCAACTGATCATATCCAGCATCCAACATGATGCGTACATACATATACATATAAATGATCCAACTGATCATACAAAGCAGAAACTAGAACATCATCCTGATGCTCACGAACATCTAGCGCTTACATCCACAGCCATGTGAAGGATCGTCCTTCCAAAATGCTTGGAATGGCTTCAGCAAATGTGTCCATCACTTCTTCCTCGAAGTGTCCTCGATCTGAAGAACGCCAAGCCTCTCTCTGAAGTACTCGAACTTCACCCTAGATAGTGGCTTCGTCAACACATTTGCAATCTACTCATCCATCGCAACATACAGGAGCTTCACAGCTCCTCTCTGCACCATATCCCTGATATAGTGATATTTGATCTCTATGTGTTTCGACCTGTCATGAAACACTGGGTTCTCGGACAGCTTCACACAACTCTGGTTATCACAAAAGATACCAATAGCATCCAACGGGAGATCAAATAACTCGGACAGTAGCTTCCATAGCCATGCTGCCTCACAACTAGCTGAACAAACTGCAACATACTCTGTCTCAGCTGTACTCAGTGCTACGCAGGTCTGCTTCCTGCTAAACCAAGAGATCGCACCTGATCCCATACTGAAGCAACACCCAGATGTGCTCTTCCTATCTGCAGCACTACCATCCCAATCTGAATCAACATAACCCTACAGGTTAAACTTTTGATTCACCTCATACTTGAGCCCATAATCCACTGTTCCCTTCAGGTACCTCAGAACATGCTTTACAGCAACCAAGTGAACACTCCTTGGATCCGTCAGGAACTGGCTCAATGTGTTCACTGCAAAGCAAATATCTGGTCTCATGTTCGTTAGGTACATCAAGGACCCAATCATCTGACGATGCATAGAGACATCAACCGGCTCAGATGAAGCATCACAAAGAAGCTTCAGATTCGATGCCATAGGTGTGGCCATGGTCTTGCAATCCATCATCCCGAACCTCTTCAGGATCTCTACTGCATACTTCCCTTGTCCAAGGAAGATTCCATCACTTTGCCACACCTCCATGCAAAAAAAAAATAGTGCATCATCCCCAAGTTCTTCATCTCAAACTTGGAAGCAAGCTTCTGCTACATGTCGACAATCAATCTATCTTCACCATACCAAGTTCTGCACATATATGACTCCCTGTCATGTGTCTCAGAACCAAGTGGCTGCACCACATACACTTCTTCTTCAACTACACTATTCAAGAAAGATGTCTTGAAATCCATCTGGTGTATCTTCTATCTCATCACTTTTATATTTCTCTATGCTGTCATCTGTAGCATGCTTGATCTTGATAGTTCCATTTGGAAGTCACAACAGACTTCCCTTCAGCTCTTGGGACCGCATCCCAAACATCGTTCTTCATGATCAACGAATCATGGCATTCCATTTCTTCATCCCAGATCTTGTGAACTTCAATATCTTCAATAGATAATTTTGTTGCTGAACAAATGTTGTAGTTCTTCTTTTGTAGGAGATGTCATACGATCTTTCCTACACAACAAGTTAAATTGCATGATTAGAAAACATCTCACAGTTTTCAAGAACAAATTCTTACACATAAATAAATATGTCATACAGTCATGCAATTATCTTAGCCAATGCTTCAATAGAACATTTATATTCTGTAACTTTCTAGATGCCTTCCAATCTATACCAGAACATTGTTAAGAGTGTGCACAACTCCCAACATGTCAGCAAAGAGGTTTCATTCTAGATAAGTAACAATGGAATGTTGTACAGTGCCATAGGCCACTTACCCATGTATATTAGTAGTATACTATTCATTAATGCAACTTCTCTAATATGCACAATACATATCCTAAGTCTAGGAACATGAGCATATACATCATTGAACAATTTTATCTAAACAAACAAATATGCAAGAAATGATAATTAAAATACTTATATTTGTTTGTTCGTTGGGTGGACTCCCTCAGAGTCTTTGCTTCCTTGCAGGAGCTGCTGGAGTCCTAATCTGAAGTAGCTTCTTCTACACCTTTCTGTTGTGGAATGTAGAGAGATGGTCAACTCCCTCTGAATATCTACATCCGTGCATAAACCACTGGAGTGTATTCCCTCTTGATCTTTGCTTCCTGGATTACCTGTTCTTGAACTCATATTCATCCTTGGTCCCTATGCATGCTCATTAGTATCATGATTGTGTTATCCTTGTGATCTCATATAAAATCATACATTCATTAGTATACTATTAAAACACAATAATCTCAAGCATGTATAGTCATGATCATTTCAAACAGAAATAATAAGCATTAGCATTCAAGGTTTATGTAGGATTCTTATGGTTAGTCAAATCATAAGAAACATAACATGTCTAAACCTATAATTACTCAAACCTATGACTCTTCAGGTTAGTCATATCATTAATTAAGGTAAGACACATAATATGCATATACCCATGATTATTCAAACTTATGACTTCATGAATAATCATTATCAACAACACAATAGTATAAGATCCTAACCCAAGGTAGGATTCTAGCTTGATATAGGAAAAACATACCTGGATTAGCATGCTAGCTAGTTATGTCTAACATACCCATATAATGTCTTTTGGTTCTCTTCAGTGACTTGTGCTAGTAACCTACATGTCTCATAAGTTAACCATTGTAGAAACAAGTTATACATACCTCGAGAGTAGATCTTCTATGTGATCCATGACAATGGATGAATCCTTGTCTTCATGTCACCATGATCATACGTTCTTGAAGTAGAACATGATTTGTCTTTCTTGGTGTACCTTTTATGTTAGCAGACAACATAAACCTCATACAACACCATAATGCATTAGTACAATCATAAGTGTCAACACCCTAACCAATGAATATATTCTATCATGCATTCATTATTTTGTTAAGGTGATACGACAAATCTAAAATCAAGATTGTATTATCCGTATTAACATGAAAACAAACATACCATAGACTTAATCATGAACAAATCTCAAAACATACCTCGATGAGTCATACCTGTCGAGATCGCTTGTAATCTTCTTATGTAAGGCCTTAGCCTCATCTCCCTCTGAAACAGGAACTTCTTCACTTATGCAGGTGATCAATCCATCCTCTTCTAGGATTAACCCAATCCACTTGATTTGCAAGAACTTGATTTGGAGCTGTAATAGGGTTTGTCAGAGAAACCCCAAAAATTCAAACTTTCAATTTCAAAGTTTTGAAAGGATAGAAATATGCGCCTTGATGAGCTGATCAAGCTAGTATATTCAGAATTTGAAAACTACAAAGTTTCACTCCTCAAATTTGCCTTTGAAACTTCTAGATTCACTGGACATGACCCTGAACTGGGGTTTGATGAAGCCCACTCTTCTGCCCAATCAAAAGGTTTGATACAAATCTCTAAGCTTCTATTTTTCTGAGGAGCTTCCAGCCGTGGTCACAGATTTCAAAAATTCCCATTTTTACAGAAGCCCTAATTTTCCACTTTTCTAATCAAAGTCCCGAACTAGGGTCTGATCAAGACCGGCCTTCTGCCCAACCAAAAAATATGATATTGGTCTCTAAATTTTTATTTTGATGAGTAGCATTCAGCCATGGTCTCCGATTACAAAAATTCCAACTTTCTCTGAAGCCCTAAATTCCGGAAGCCATGAATGAAGGTACTAAAAAAAAATTCTATTTTGACAGAAATATGTACCTGATTGTTTTTGGTGTAACTATGAAATTTTTTATCCACAGGGTCTGAAAACATTTCCTAAGATATTCTAACCTGTTATCTTTCCATCCTGACAGGTCTGACCTCAATTGGATTCTCTGAGAGAGAGTTATGCCAAGTGTCGCAACGTGACCTGTTTATGGGATAATACAGGAGAGTGAACTTGTACAGCATGCCACGTGTCACTGTTTCAACTTCGGCCTCTAAACTCTTTTCTTGAGCTATCTCGACCTGTTATATTTCCATCCTGATAGGTATGACCTCAATTGGATTCTCTGAGAGAGAGTTATTCCAAGTTTCGCAACGTGACCTGTTTATGGGATAATACAAGAGAGTGACGTTGTATGGCGTTCCACGTATCACTAGTTCAACTTCGGCCTCTAAAATTTTTTTCTGAGATAGTACAGTCTGTGTACTACATGTCACTTTTTATGAAATTTCATTTAGAGCTTCCTAGCCCAAGTTATTACCTTTTTCCCAAGGTCACCTGATTTTGACTCAGATCTGGAAGAGGCAGAAACCCTATGTTGTACAGATCATATATCGCAAAGTACAACGAATTAGAGGTTGTCCTTTGGACACAAGGTACATGGCGATTTAATATTCGACCTGTAAAGGTTTCGAATCCGAAAACTTCTCCAAAACGGATTTATAGCAAAAGTTCTACGATGACTGGTTTTTGCTATATCAAGCCCTAGCATCCTAAGTGCAACAAGTGTCATACATGCCATATCATGCCTTCTTTCAGGGTAGCTCTGATACCATGTTAAATTTTCAGAATTTACTTCAATATGATCTAGGATCTTAATTGAGAGAACAACATGTACAAAATATCTACAGCATATCAATCATGGAGACAATAATGCAAGAACACAAGAGACACAAAGATTTACTTGGGGAAAACCATAAAGGTGAAAAACCCCAATAACTTCCTCAGAGATAGATAGAGAAATGATACAACCCAAACATGAGAGATAGACATAACCTAGCAGCATATCCTCCTCCTCCATAAGTGCGCCACTCCTCCTTGAGTGCATAAGTGAGAAGTGAGTGATCAAATAGAGTGCCTCCCGCACTCTATTTATACTTGACTTGACTTGCCTTTTACATAAATCATGTAGGCTCGAACTTAACCACATAACATAATGCTGACTGGGCCGAACCCCAATAGGGTGGTCTAATAACCCTTCGACCCACATGGCCGACCCCCAATAGGGTGGTCTAATAACCCTTTGACCCACATGACTTATACAGGGCCGACCCCAACAAGGTGGTCTAATAACCCATCAAGTATAAGTTACGACATTTAATATAAATGACGACACTTTTGTATAGAGGAATAATACCATCTCTATAGGAGTACATACAACATACATATATGAAATACATTTCGAAGTTACATATACATCAACACCAGAAGACATGCAGCGCCATGTTGTAGGAGTACTGAGGCCCTGGGTGCGACTACTGCAGCGGATAGCCAACACAGTACACTATTACTATCAGACATATCCTACCAAGGAATCTAGGCCTCCTCATGGGGCTTAGACATCTCAAATTCCCATATTTTTTGTATCGATATGTATATTTTTGAGGGCTACAGGATCCAGTTTTGTATTATGACACTGTTAGGAACCCATGTCTTTACTTTGTTATTATATTGTTTTTGGACGCATATGCTTTGTAAGTTGTCCCGTAGTATTTGTTGATCCATAGTTTATATTAGCCCATAGTATTGATCCATAGTATTGGATGCATATGCTTTGTAAGTCGTCCCATAGTATTATATGTCCCATGGTTTTGACTCATAGTATTGGCGCCTAGACTTAGCCCATGGTTTGTATTGACCCATAGTATTGGCGCCTAGACTTAGCACCGTGAAGTTAATTGTATTGAGCTTGCTCAAAGGAGGTTGCCCCCTCGAAGTGGCCCGTGATCAATATAAAAGTGATTCTAAGTTTTATTATTTCTGATATCTCGGGTATTTGCATTAATTAATTATTGCAGGTTCATCACAGACACTACCATTTTGGACATGTTATTTATGAAAAACTATGGTTCTACGGTTCTACTATATGTGTATGTACAAATGTATGAATGTGTGTTTATTTGTGTGCATCATTATGAATGTGAAAAATGCCAATCTAGGACATAGTTAGCATATGCATCAATACATGATTAAAACTTCTCAGAACATGAATGTATGTAATGGAAACGAAATGATGTTCCAAGAGTCTTACCCTTAAGAATCTCCCTAGTAAAGTAGGATCCCTCACACGGTACTGACCATTCAACTGAGACACAACCAGTTGTGAATCCAAGCGGACTTCTAAACATTGGATACCATGCCAAATAACATCCCGAAGTAACTCAACCATGACACTGTACTTAGCCACATTGTTGGATGTATGACTGAGACAAGCACCCCCTGAAGACACAACCAGGTGGTCAGGTGAATAAATAACCCAAGTAGCAGAAGCAAGATGCTGCGTATGACGACTAGCACCATTTGTGAATTCTAAGAACGTAGGAGATTCCGCTGACATCTATCAACCAAACAGAAGCGAATCAGTGAACCGAAAAACCACAAGAAATCTAAACTATGTACAGAAGCAACTATACAATAGTATACAAAAAGTATTAGCTCGAACTAGAAGTTCAAGTGTAATACCGCTTGAGGTAGAGCCCATTTATAGGATCCTTCAAGACATTCCCTTCATAATATTCCAATTCATAGGATCCTTTTTCGAGGACATGGCTCACTATGTAAGGACCATGCCACATGGAGTTAAACTTGCCTGCCCCCAGGGGTTCTTTAGATTGGTCGTATAAGAGGACCAAGTCACCTTCAGCATATTTCCAGGGACGAACAGACCTATCGTACTGAACCTTGACACGACGTTTATTGGCATCTATAGCCACAACGACATCTCGACATTGCTTGTCAAGCTGCTCAAGGCGGATTAAATGTTGCTCAATACCCGACGTATCAGGGAGGAGCTCTATGGCTAGTTTTAACAAAGGGATCTTGAATTCAATCAGTAAAATAGACTCCACACCATGTACTAGCTGAAATGGCGAGAACCCGGTGGCAGTCTTAACTGCGGTTCGATATGCCCACAAAGCAAGATATAACATAATATTCCAGTTGTTCTTTCTTTGTTGGATGGTACGTTGGAGAATGGTCTGTAAAGCCTTATTGACTGCTTCAACTTGACCATTCAATTGGGGATAGTAAGAAGATGAATTTTCTTGACGAAACCCAAGCTTGAGTGACAAATCTTCCATCATCTTGTTCTGAAAGCGACTGCCATGGTCAGTGACAATCTCTCTCAGAATACCAAACCAAGTGATAATATGATTGAATACGAAATGGGATACTGTAGCACCATCAGCTTTTACGGTAGGAATGGCCTTAGCCCATTTGGAAAAGTAGTACACAACCACTATGATATGGTGATGCCTTCCCAGCCGAAGCTAGTTTGCAATCCATGAAATCCACCCCCCACTTGGTGAAGGGACCGACGGTGACGATTGTATGAAGGGGCGCTAGATGCGAGTGTACATTATGAGAAAACACCTAGCAAGGGTGACATCTCTTTACGGTGTTTATACAATCCTTGAATATTGAAGGCCAAAAGTAACCAGCTCGCATAATGCGTTGGGTTGTTGCAAGCCCGGATAAGCGACCACCACATGCCACAGCATGGCAATCATTAAGCACATGCTCCGCTTCTTTGTGAGTCAAACAACGACGGAGGATAGAATCCTTTCCTAGATGATACAAAGTGTCACCGATGATGGTATAATATTTAGCGTGGTGTTTCACACGTCATCGCTCGTCTCGTGAAGAGTGCGAAGGAAACTTCAAAGTTTGAAGATATATAATAATATCCCCACACCAAGGGTCCTCAGATGAGATAAGAAATAAATGCTCATCCAGAAAGGAATCTTCATGGACAATATCCTCATCAAGTCATGGAAGGTCTGACATGAGCTCAGTAAGAAACAAGGATTTCACCGACTTCCCCGAAGCAAAATCAAGATTAAACTCCTGAAGGATCACAATCCATTTATTGTATTTCCCCCCTATAAGGCGTCATGATAGCACGAACTGAAACAGATTGATATGCGCTATGACTGTGTTTTTCCTAAGCATGATGTAATTCCGTAACCGTTGTACTACATGAACAGTCGCAAGTGCCAACTTTTCAACATGAGTGTATCTAAGCTCAGCATCTACTAGATTTCGACTAAGGTAATAGATCACATGCTCCACGAGAACATCATCAGCCTGAACTAAGACCATGCCAATCGTCTCTTGAGACGCGACCACATAAAGTATGAAGTCTCTGGAAAAGTTGGGTAGACTAAGCAAAGGGGCCGATACCAAGGCTTTCTTAAGAGAATCAAGAGACTGTAGGGCTCGCTCATCCCAGATAAACAGTGTGTCTTTCTTCAACAAATGCGTGAAGCCTTTGCATAATTAACTAAAAAATGACATAGAAAAGTGGCCCTCCCTTGGAGGCTCTGAATTTGAAGTAAATTGCACAGAGGAGGCAACCGAATTATTGCCTCAACTTTAAGAGGATCGACTCTGATACCCTCTTTCAAAATTATGAAACCTAGAAGGCGACCCGTTTTCACAACAAAGATGCACTTATTGGGATTTAACCGAATCTTGTAGTGTATAAATCTTTCAAGAATTAAACAGAGGTGCTTGGGGTGGTCCACTCTCTTGCAAGAATGGCCAGCAAGATCATCCAAGAATGCCTCCACTATGCATTTAAGGTCGTGAAAGGCATTAGTCATACCATACTGAAAAGTGGCTCCGGTGTTTTTAAGGCTGAAGGGCATCTTCCGGTATGCAAACGTACCCCAAGGACAAATAAAACCAGTCTTATGTTGGTCCTCAGGTTTGATGTATATCTGGTTATACCCTGAAAATCCGTCCATAAATGAAAACACTTTGCTTCCCACATAAGCATCCAAGATTTGATCTATGAATGGAGTGGGGAAATTATCTTTCGGACATGCACGGTTCAGGTCTCTAAAGTCAGTGCATACACAGATAGTTCCCTGCTTCTTATCCATAGGAACGGGATTCGACACCCATTCAGTAAGGGGAACTGGGTAGATAAAACCAGCCTTAAGAAGTTTCTCCACCTCTACCTTGATCATGGCTGCCTTTCTAGGGTTAACAACACAAAGGCTTTGTCAAACCAGTTTAGCATTGGGATATGTTCGAATCTCGTGTTCGACAATGCTGGGGTCTATTTCTGGCATTTCCTCATATGACCAAGCGAAAGCTTCCCGGAGTTCCTTAAACAATTCGGTGTAAATGCAAACCTCTTTAGGAGAGCAATCAACACCAATGTAAATTTTCTCAACCTTTCCGAGGGTACGAGAAATATTGATCAGTATGGTGGGGGAAATATTAGCCATGTTCCCCTCCACGAAATCCCATGTGAATCCCAAGGAGCCATAGGGTGACCAACAATATCGGCAAGAGTGATCCTAAACTCGTCTTGTTCCATAAGATCAGGGTTGGGAAGAAAATGAGAGCGATGATGCATGTCTTCCCAAGGTCTCTCACTACCACACATGGCCTCAACAATAGATTCATCTGAAGGTAAAGTGTTGTTAAGACAATCGTGCGAACAAGATGAGTCAACTTCCCATTCCAGTAGCATAACGGGATCTTCCTCCTCTGTCCGTGAAGAGGAGAGATACGACTCTGCAGTGGCTTGTTGAATATCTCGATATGCAAGGTCAACAGCAGACAATGGCATAGCCATTCTAAACATGCGCAATGTCTCCAGACGTGGAACTTGTGGATGGTAAGGTCCATGGATCATCAAAATACGAAGTCTGGAATGGTACATTATTCAATGAAGGAGGCGCATTATTGAAAATGGTTCCAATAAAAGCAATGGGTGAAGGGAAATCATAAGATCCCATAAATGAGGGATACAATTTGACACGCATGTTCCTAGTTGTTGACTGAGAATTTGTAACTTGGTGGGCCACTAATCCCATGGATGTTGTGGAATATGGACTGACGAAATTTAGTTGGTCAACCATCACAATCTTGCCTTCGTGTGGAAAGAAAATAATTCTGAATATAGTAGACCTAACCGCTTTCATAGCGTACATCCAATTCCTACTTAGGAGAAGGTTGTAGTTGATGGGCACATAAACCACCTCGACTTCAATAGGCATGTGTTTCCCACCCAAGTGGACAATAAGGGAAGGGAGAAACCCATGCGGCTTAAACGACTAACCATCAAATGCAGTGAGCATGGTCATAGACTTGGATAAGAGAGGAGAGCCAAGATCTTTCCAACAAGATAAAGACATCACTGGTGTAGAAGAACCTTCGTGAACCACCGTTCTTTTGACGATATTCTGTAGGCACTCCACATGGACTTGAAAATCCACATGATAAAATAAGTGAGGTTGGATGTCAGTAGTGTCAAATTTGATAATGTTAGGAATTCCCCCATCCTAAACTCCTAAAGCACATAAAAGGGAATTCCTTTGAGAAGGACACGCTTGTAAAACCTTGAGAGCCAACATGGAACATGGAGTTTGACCCAAATCTTCTACAATAGAGTAGTTATGGGCAGCTTGAGTATTGGGATTATGCGTAGAGTGCTTGAGAACACCTTTTCATATCCGCGACATAGCAGTGGGATTCTCGATATGCAAAGAGGTATCAGGAGGAGGAGGAGGCTCATTCCCCATATTTGGTTGTGGTGCATCATAATCACGTTGGTGAGTGGCAACACTAACCTCTGATTTAACCATATTCATGCATCCAAAGCCACTGGGATGGGAAGCAGACGTGGAAGTTTCATGGGTCTTATAACCAGTCGCGAGAGCATTCGAAGTCATATTCTAATGATGTGGAAGGGGATATTTCAACATAGATGGGCTCTATGTAAGATGCTTGTATGCTTCTTCAATCCGAGGACAAAAGTGAGTAATATGATCTTCCCCACAAAGCTTACAAGGGAATTTCACTTTACGCCTAGGTTTACGGTCCCCACCAGCATTTTTGCCTTCCCGAGGAGGGCTGGAATTCTGTTTTTAACGGGTATTATGATTACTACCATTGTTCCCATTATTTCCACCCTTATGGTTATTTCTCCCCTTCTTCTTACCACCAGGCTACTGGTTACCCGATGGGTTCGTCGATTGCATAGCATGTACATCGGACGATGGGGTTGAAGTGGACAAGGTGTGAACCTATCTGGGAGTAGATTGGTTAAGCGACAAATTTTGCATTTGATTAGAAACCAAATCTATAGGTCGAGTACTTGCAGATCCAACAATGCCATCGGCATGTAGTCCGGGAACTGGCTTGGGCTCATGTCGCGATCATGGTGCATCAAGAATAATGTCATAAAGAATGCCATATTGAGCATAGAGTAAATCTAGTTGCTGGACTTTGAGTATAGCTTGTTCCTCAGTCATAATTCCGGACATCGAAACATACTTAGAAATGTATGGAAGCAAAGACTTGAGAAACCATTCCAATACGAACTCTGGAGGAATGTTGGCTTTCAATAACCTCTTCCATCTATGCCACTCTTGAACGTGGTCAGATATGTGTGTGGCCTTATTCTGGCTGAAGGTAGATAAGAGTTCAATTCCAGTATCCTAGCGAACTGATAGCTGGAAATGATCCAAGAAAACTAAGGCTATCTCATTGAAACCCCTTTATGTGGTCCCAAGCAACTCAACATACCACTTCGCGGCTGCCCCCATGAGGGTGCGTTGAAATAGTCTCAATCGAATGGAATCGTGATTTAACGATCTTGATGAACACCAAAGGTGAAAATTTGTGATGTGATCACCCAGATCCTCACCACTCTTCCCCTCAAACTTGGGAATGTCCGAAGGGAGCTTAGTAGTGACCGGAGGCCAATTAGGATTGTGACACAAGAAATCATTTGTGAGCTTCGAAAGATCCAGAAGATTCAACTGAGCAAGGAAAGGAAGCTACGCTTGAAAAGATTGATTATAAGCTCCCATAAAAGGTTGATTATATGGATTTGAAGGATACGATGGACCATAAGCTTGACCATGACCATTAAAATGTTGATTATATGAACCTGATGGACCATAATCTTGACCGTGGCCATAAGGCTAATAACTTCCCCGTGACTTCCCCCAACTTGACCCGTGTGAGAGTAAGCATGTATATGTGCATTATGAGCACCGTAACGAGGTGGGTTGTAATGAGGGCCAACACCGATTGTATTATTGTAAGGATTACCACCATAATTATGGGGCATATAAGTATTACTCGTAGCGGGAACTGTATTATACTGACCATAATTGTTAGGTATGTTCCCATCCCCTGCATAAGCATTGCTGGTAGAAGGAGCAGTCGTGTGTGACCATAAGTATAAGGGATATTCCCATCCCCTACATTAGCATTACTAGTAGTGGTAGCAGACGTAAAATTATACGGTATGTGTCCACCCCCGTTATTAGGAGGATTGTTAACATTAATGAACGTGGTCCTGGGTTGATGTGTATGGGCATGTGTATTGTACTGTGGATTGTGAGTCGTATTGCGAATAGTGTTCCTACTAGGATGGGTAGTCCTAGGAGGCATCCTCCTTCCAAAATTTGTAGTGTTTGAAGGGATATGGCCGGTCCCCATAGTATGTTTGTGAGTAGGAAATCTGTTGCCCCCAGTGAGGGTATTTCCTCTAGTGGGTGCAGTGTTTCCAACACCATGACTAGTGCTAGCATGACTACCAAACATAGGTGGTTGGGTCAACTATGTTATAATCATGCATACCAAAAGAGAACGGGGTAGCATTCGTAGTGTTCGTAGGGCTTGTGTTAACATGCAAATTCGGCATCCCGTGTACGAAATTCCATGGATTTGAAGGATCGAATGGGTCGTCCTCAGGTGGAGTAGATCCAAATAAAAGAGGTCGAGTCTTTGGTATCAATGGATCGCCCCCCCATTACTCTCTAGGAGTAGGAGGGTTAGAAGCATCTTTGACTCTACTTGATGGAGTCACAAGGATTTCTCCCATGCCAAAACCAGTGTAAATGTTGGCACGATTCACCTCAAAGGAATCCAAAGACTCGGAGGGAGCCTTCCGACGTCCTCTTTGAAAATGACATGTAACTTCATCAGTTGGTAAACCAGCCAACCAACGAGATCAGCGAAGAGTAGGACCTTGCACCACAATATCTCTAACAAGTCAATAAATCAAAGGATCCCCTAGCGGCCAAACTAACGATCAAAGAACAAAGAGCAAACACCTAAGAAACTACAGCCAAATGCAAATAAACAGGACTAGCTCAAGGGACCTCCCGACACTATAACTGGTATGTCTCGCCTAGGAGAGGCTTGAGACTCCCAAACTATAACCGAAGGTAACAAAATCAGTTATAAGGGTTCCCATACTTCATTGCGTGCACAGGGCCAAGTCCCTATACAACAAGAAACTATGTTGTCCCACCCCTATCTGACTCAGGATACGTACATTATAACCACTGCAAGCACCGTTTGCGATACCTAGGTAAGGAAAATAAGGTCACCACAATATAACCAATGCTCATGGGGACAGTCGCAGGTGGGATCCGTCATATGGGCAGGGTAGCTAAGCCAAAAACTCAAGAGGGTCAAATCCCCCAAGAGTCCCTAGATACGAACAAATCCTAGAAATATATCCCACGTTCAGCCATTATTGGAGGGCTATCTCTTCAACCAACCTCCCGTGACCTCGTGCTTAACTCTGGTCTGAGTAGAGCTTCCCGAGAACACTGATGTATATTATGGAATTCACCACTCCCTGGTCAGACACATAATGTTTCATCTAGTAGTCTTGGATTGTTAACTCACAATGATCTATTCTAAGACTCTAAACCTATATTAGTTGGTGCACCCTATAAAAGAAAAATCGTGTCTAATCAATTTTAAGATTAAACATTGATTTTAAATGGTTGTAATTACTCAAAGGATATGGTCATGAAACTAATGATGTATATGAATCAATAGTATGCACAATCGTCAAACTCTAGACTCATCTACTCAATAAAAACAATGCCACTAAAATGACAATCAATCCAACGGTTCGAATTAAAATGTAATTCTTTTAAATTTCCAATGCACAAGCATATCCTAGATTAAAGCACAAGCACTCAAATGCAAAATGCAGTACATAAAGCATTTTTTTTGTATTTTCTCTTATAATGAAAAGGAAAATGAAAAACTATGTTTTTTGTATTTTTCAATATAATGGAATGAAAAATGCAAGCGAAATCTACCTATTCAATTAAAGAAATGCAGAGCAGATCACTAAGGAAACCCAACAATTCCCAAACAGTGAGATTCAGCCAATGTAATGAGCTAGAAAATCAAAAAATGGTGATAAACTAACAAGGCTCAAAACAAAGAGAAAGAAGAGTTTTTGGTCACAAAGAAGGCATGGAACAGTCAGGAATGAGGCCAATTAAGACTTAGGAACACTCAGAACCAACCCAGCAACAACCCAAGGCCATAAATCAATCAAACCCAGAGTTGTACACTACTATCGAAGGAAAAAATGCAGGTAGACGCGGGAAACAGTGCAGACGGACGTGGGCAGATGCGGGCTAAACTAACTTCACCCACATACATGGAAAGGAAAATGAGCAAATAAAGAGTTCAGTGACCCAGAAAAAGATTGTTTTCTATAGTGTATCCCAACGGCCAATCAAAAACACAGAAGCTCAATACACAGTAACTCTAAATAAGGACTAATGCCTAAAAATACCCAAAAATGGATGTTCTCCCCAACGGAGTCGCCATTTCCATTACGGAGAAAACTTCCTATGGTTTGGGGTAGACCACAACAGCCAGCTGACTACCAGAAAATGACTCAATTCCCAATGCAATGCTATAAATGACAATGCCAAGATAATAGAGAAAAGACCAACCTTCAACTGGATGTTCGATGTAGATCCCCATTGAGCTTTCAACTTCTACACTTTGACCTGCAGATTAGTCTCAACAACAAGTACAAGCAAGTGCATATAACAAGTGAAAGACATTAGCATAATCAATAGCACGATCCATGATATAATAAGCAAATATAACCCAATGTAATTAAACAATATTCACAATATATATTTGGATGAGAAAATGAGTATTTCAATTAATGAATAACAAGTACAATATACAACCTCTTGTTGGCAACCAATCTGAACCAAGAACTGGGTCTCTCCACTTGTGCCTCCACCACTTCAGTCCTCCATGTAATGCCAAACTCGAACTAGGATAGGAGTTTGGTAGGTGAACATAACGAGTTCACAACAACAAGGATCAATGAGTGTAGACTCAAGTCACGGCAAAAATCAACTAGAGTTATCTTTCTCTCTCTTTCTCCTCCCTTTAATATGCCATAAGAGCTCAATATATAGCCTTCCAAAGGTAAGTGAAAGGAGACATCGAGGCATTTCAGGGAAAATGGAGGGCCAAAGGTCACCCTAAGACCGCTTTTTGGGAGTAAAAAGTAATTTTCTAATGATTTTTACCATTTTAACTGGCACCCACGGGCTATAGTGGAACAACTCGCGTGTACGTAGGCTAAAGTGGAACAACTAGCGCAGAGGAAGAAAAATAGGGAAAAAGTGTTTATGAAGGACATAAAGTGAATATGAGTCAGTGAAATGGATCCTGAAGGCCAAAGAGTGTTGATGCTCACAAGGTGGAAAATTATGATGTAACATTCAACCACTTCCATTTTCCCATTCACTATGAGATTGGTACCAACTTATTGACCTCTCTTCGCCAAAATACTACAACCCACATCTTGGATCATATCCATGAGTGGAGGCGAAGACGATGTCTTATTAAGGCTCATATTCCAGACCAATTCTTAGCTGACTGGTTCACAAAATCACTTTTATCTGTCGTAGATCGAGATGTGGCCATGGGAGGGGTCGTCACTGAGGAACAGGCTATTGCCCATGCCCATTACTTAGACTTGTTCTATGCTCAATCCGACACATTATGTGAAATCATTCCTGACCCACCCCGCCCTATGTATGACCATGCACAACCACCTAAGGGACTGTCACGTCCCCACCCATCATGCCAATGCAATGGAGAGGATCGTGGTGCTAAAACTGGGCAATTGGCCCCGATACCTACTAAATAAAAACAACCACATATATAGAAAGACAGGCATGCAGATGTACACATCTAAGCAAACACAGCAGAAGTAAATACATAGGCAAAAATACTCATCTTTATTGCAATCATCCCCAAGCAACTAGCTATGTCGTTGAAACGTTCCACCCAACCGTAGGCTCTTCGACAGCTTATACTAAGTCCGTCCAAAGGCCACCCCCGAGCTGGGCATGATTCTCACAAGGAAATGGAAAATTCCAGTTCACACACATCCCATTTACCATTTCATCTCAGCCAAAAACAATCATTGACAGGGTTACACATTTACAACAATGGTGTCCACAAAACAGGGTCTACATTGGCTCTCCCAACTCGTGGATTCACCCAAGCGAACTGTGGAATTTTGATTTCAACCCCAGGGAGCAAAACGATTTCTCTCCACTGGTTAGGATCCTTTCAAATGGCCTAAAGGACCTCTAGGAAGACCCAAAACGTTCTGCTCTCTTCCCCCACTGGTGACCAACACAAAAACGCCCCTTCCCAGCTAAAAGATGAAGGGGAACACAGAAAAACGAGGGAGGAAAATGCCCAGGCAGCTAGAGCTGCGTGAGAGAGCAAGGCCCTCGTGAATAATGGCTTAGGGAGCAATTTCGTGGCTCTCTTCTTGCCCAAGGAGACCAACACGTTTTTCCATGAAGGGTGGCTTGCCCATACCCAATTTTGGACAGCCATACCTTCCCATTCCCAAGGCAATAACTTCCCCAACCAACTCTTGGGAGAAATCAATGGTTGGGTACAAAAGTCAACATGGGTAGTTGAGGGTTTGATGGGTTCCCTCATTGACACTTGGATTGACTCTATTGGCTCAAGGGTTTGAATGTTTTCCCTCCCAATTCCTTGTGAAAATCATGCCCCCATCTCTTTGTTGCATTACATAGCTAGTTGTGGGTATTTTTGTTAAAATGCATATTACATGATATTTGAATTTTCAATGGGCATTGCTAGCACACAAACCATATGCATCACTAAATCGATGGCGGGGGCCTTTGCTTGAGCTCCTCACCATGATTTCATAACAATATTACATCATTTATCATGTTAATGCCATGGGGCCAAACTAGGGACATTACATTCCCCTCCCCTTGGAATAACACCGTCCTCGGTGTTTCAACACTTCAGACTATATACCCACTTTACACATGATTCATAATTCACAAGATGTGATAGGTCTGCCCTGCATTTCATCCCTTTACTCTGAGCTTTCAGGACCAATTCCTTTGGCTTCCACAAGCTACTCTTGCTGGCTTGATCTTCCAGCTCTGAAGCTCGGCATCGCTCCACAGCAACCCCTTCCGTTTGTTTATCTTCCAGCTGATCTACAAGTCTAGAATTTCATGGATTTCATCTTTCTTGTTGTCCCGGAAACTATCTGAGGAATATTCCCAGCCCAAAGCAAATAGCTTTTGGCCTGCTGCCATGATCATGGTGCACAAATGACTCTCTCTTTGCTCACCAGCAACACTTAGCTAGTAATAGCGGTAGTCAATGGCTTTCACTGTCTCTCCTGTGAGACTTATTATGGCAATTCCAATCTGGAGCCACACCATCACTGGTGGTTCTATGCTCCTTGGCCTTTTTCACTTCTATGTGAATGCTTGACTTGCCATTTCTTGGCTATGACACTTTAGTGTCTAAGGTCTGTCGAGTAGATTTCAACTAGGGAATCCTTCCCCATTGTTGCTTACAGAACCTTTGGCTGCTAGGACCCACACAGTTCCACTAGCACCATCTTTCATTACTACTCATATTGATCTCTTTTAGGACAGTCATATGTCCACATGCATCCTCCGGGTGCTTTCATAGTCTTTG
The DNA here is from genome assembly GCA_027924585.1 of Larix kaempferi. Classification (NCBI taxonomy): domain Eukaryota; kingdom Viridiplantae; phylum Streptophyta; class Pinopsida; order Pinales; family Pinaceae; genus Larix; species Larix kaempferi. The sequence goes on from BSBM01001127.1 coordinate 1,635,904, forward strand.
CTTCCAGCAATACCTACACTCAAACATTGGGTTAATTCACATGTTTAGTGTATTTCCATAGAGTTTATCTCCAAATGAGAGTTTAAGAAATCATAATCAAATCATATACACATGTATATTCATAAGCAAGAGTTGCAAGATAACCAAATACTTATCTTTATTGGATGTCTTCACTTTATCCCATAGGATCTTTTTTCGCTTTCCAAGCATTGGATTTCCCGTGGATACAACAATGAATGTTGGGCCAGCATGCAGGCTACTCCACAACCATTCGAATAGGCAATGCCATTCCAGTATGCCGACTGTTTTTTTATTATCAATTAATTAAGGAATGTTTGGATAGCACGCCAGCTACTCCACAACATCAAGTGGTTAATGTTCCCACCAACTTATTCTCTATATTTTTTATAGCTCCAACCAGTTACTCTCTGACTTTACCAAGCATTTATAGCTCCAACCAGTTACTCTCTGGCTTTACCAAGCATTTATAGCTCCAACCAGTTACTCTCTGGATTTACCAAGCATTTATAGCTCCAACCAGTTACTCTCTGGCTTTACCAAGCATTTATAGCTCCAACCAGTTAATCTCTGGATTTACCAAGCATTTATAGCTCTTTCAGGGTCCTTGCTTCCTGCAATGGCCAAGGTTCCCAACAAAGAAACAACAGTGTATTAGCTCAGTTGTCATAAGACTTGTACCCGAAACCTTCATTATTCCAAACAAGAAATAAATGAGAATGAATACTTATCTGTATTGTGCATTTTCCTCGCTACTCCACATGTTTCCTTCACTGCTTTACAAGTCTTGGATCACCTGTGGGGTGGATGCTTAGCCAGCATACATGCTGCTCCACAACATCATCCGGATAGGCAATGCCAAGCCAGTACGCCGACTGGGTTTATCAGGCATCCCTAAAATCAGTATGCTAAGCCAGTACGCTGACTGGGTTTATCAAACATTTCAAAACCAGTATGCTAAGCCAGTACGCCGACTGGGTTTATCAAGCATTTCAAAACCAGTATGCTAAGCCAGTACGCCGACTGGGTTTATCAAGCATTTCAAAACCAGTATGCTAATCCAGTATGCCGACTGGGTTTATCAAGCATTTCAAAACCAGTATGCTAAGCCAGTACGTCGACTGGATTTATCAAGCATTTCAAAACTAGTATGCTAAGCCAGTACGCCGACTGGGTTTATCAAGCATACAGTAACCATTTCCAAGCGAGTTCTCCGACTGGGTTTGTCAGGAAATAACACCCTTCACCAATACCTCCACAACATGCAAATCACCAATGCCAAGCCAGTACACCGACTGGGTTTGTCAGGCATTAATTTAACAACATGCCAAGCCAGTACACCGACTGGGTTTATCAGGCATCCAATAAGCTTTTGCCGCAACACCCAAATAACCAATGCCAAGCCAGTTCTCCGACTGGGTTTATCAGGCATACATAATATGATTACATGGATCCTTCTCTTATGCATACCAGTGGTTCCCTCTAGGAAATCCATAGGTGACTCACTCGACTGCAGGGTAGCATGGCCCCACAATACCCACTCACACTACACAAGGATGATACCCCTTTTTTGCAACACAGCTCCTCAGGCCTATCCATCCCTTCTAGTGTCCTTTAGTGTGAGCGTAGAAAGGTTACCACTTCCCATACAGTCCTCTTGAGCACCCTTTCTTCACTTTGCCTCTTACGTGCAACACCAAATTGCATTTGTGTAAGCTGATAGCACAAGAAGGATAAGCAGACTCATCAGTATTGCTGCTCAAAAATCGTAATCATATTTCATATCATTCACTATCAAATATTGAAACACCAGGAATGCGTTCATTCCCTTAGGTTGTAGTCAATATTGAAAACCCTACCATGACCCAGCACCAGAAGAGGTGTGCACCCCCTTTCTGATGTGCGCCATGTAGGCCCTAATCATACTCAAGCAGTTTGCAATGATATAAATAAGATAGAGCATGCTTTTCATATTAACCCTAATAATTTAGACATGCATGTTCTTGTCTAGGGTCGCAGAATACTCATTCATTTTGCATATGTGTCTCACATGCCCTCTGGGCATAGCTTTACCATTTCACTTTCATGGTTTACCGACATGCGGTTTGGCTGAGACATTATCAATGGCGTTTCACCCGAAACCCATTTCCAGAGCATGGGATCCTTCCCATCTAGTTTGGCTTCTACAGGCCATCACACCTGGTCTTCTTGCAAGGTGTCATCCTAGCACACTTTATCAAATAGCCAAACAGTCAGCAACATTTAGCAATAAGTTTCAAATATGATTGTTTCATAACCCCTCAATAACATTAATAATTAAATTCAACATGAATTTTACAATTCTGTCTCCTAAAAAAATTGATTTGCTTAGCAATGAGGCTATCCTCATATCGTTTGGCTCCTGTAAGTGACATCACTCTTCCCGTTATGGTCTTATTCCCACTGCCATACATAAGCATCCACTTACATCATGTCCTCAATTGTTCTTACTGACAGAACTTAGAGCTTTCAACCATGAGATTCCTTCTCATAAGCTCTAGATCAAATTTCACAGTCATATCATTCATACAACTCCGTCCTTCCACAGAGCATTCTAGCAGCCCATCGATCATGATTGGGCTCTTCATGCACTTACTATTCTGCATTCATAACAACCCTTGAAATGATCCTAGAATTATCATCAATTCATCACTTCATTCATTATTTATTTTGCAATAACCTATGCATCATCCCTATACATTCACACCATGCATCACAAGATTTATAAAATCACTTTAATGCACATCTACTAAATGCTACCTTGCATTGTTTCATGAGTATTACGCATTCAAGCATATTATGATCGAAACATGACTATCTCATATAACTTGCATTACCGAAATCAGGACCACCAGTCCTTACTTGCTTGGGTTATCAAACACATAACCAACATACACATGGCATGATGTAAATTCATATGAATGCATTGAGATTTCTGAACAATCATAGGGTGTAAGGATCATTTCCTTCCCTTACCCACACCTTACCAAACTTGGTATGTTAACAGTCCCAATCAGTATTCAATATCACATGCAAATTAACTCAACATAACTCAAACATAGTTGAAGAGATCTTACCAAATCCCTTTTCAACGTTTATGCAATTTGGCACCAATAATCATTACCTGCATGGTTACCATTAACATCGTCTGATGTCACCTGATCAGTTGGCCTCTTACCAAGGTTGCTCAGTCCTTTTGCCAATTTTATGATCACATATTTGTTGCACCATCCTTTCTACATAAGGTTGTTGGGTTCATGCAACATCCTCAGCACATTTACCATGCTCTTCGTTAGCTTTGGTCCTACAACCAATACCAACATCAATAGTGGTTATCAACCATGATATTCTCCATTAGTGGTTCATTGCATATGCAGACTTCATTATTCTACCAATATGCAATATCCCATTTAGGCACAAGCATTTCCATATGCACTATGCAATGTTTGTTAAAATGCCATCTAGTGCATATACATCTATGTAATCTTTTACATTTTTAACATTTTTATGCCATATGACAATTTCATAATTATAAGTATGATAACAAACAGAGGTTTAAGAAATTATTCCCTTTTCAATGCCCCATCGTAACATGGAATTCCTCTTCCATATCATGCAATTGTAGAAATTGCCCATATTGGCAACAAAATGTGTTTGTCAAAACAGCCGCTGGCACTCTTATGCACTAAATATCTATGATATATGCAGACCTCATTCAAACTCTGGTCATGCATCATTGTTCCCTGCTGGACAAGATTTCCAATGCCTGTCTTCATGCTTCATTCTGACACCGGGTGTGGAAACTGCATCTTTTCAAAAATGACAACTTTCACTCGAATTCTTGCACATTGTACACAGTTGCATTTTGGTCTAGATTGCCAACTTTAGCCACCTGTGGAGGAAAATCTATGAGGAATCACAAAAACTTTTCTACCAGGCGAAGTTATTCCATATAACAAGAAACACTCAGCAATTCACGGATTTTAATTCCGATACACCATTCATCTTCTATGAATTTCTGGGTTTGACTACTCACTTTTCACATTTTTCCAAAATTCCAAATTTTGGGCCAAAATTGGCTATCTCCCAAACGGTGCATTTTTGGAAAATCTTCATCTAACGGAAACTGTCCATCTTAATGAGAATATGAAATGTCTAGTTCAGTAAAAATTTTGATTCCCACATCTGGGGTCACTTTTACTACCCACAAGCTTTTCAAAATCCCGAAAAAGTGGCCCGGAATAGTGCTTTTTGGCCTTCTTGACCACCCCGACTCCACATCCTTTGGAGTTTGGCTCCAAGATTCCGAACTTAACATCGTGCCTGCTTTGTGGCTGCGCCTGATCAATTTCAGCTCAAACCGACCTTCTGTCAAGCCTTGGGACTCCGTCCTTCAAAAGTCACTATTATCCATTTTTTGTCAAATCGGAGTGTAATGGGCTCGAGGTCTTCACTGGTTCTTTCATGGCCTCCGTCAATGGCCTCCGAGCCCCACAGGAATCGTCCCATTCCGAGCCCCGATGCTCCCCCTATCCAAAAAATGAGTTTTTGCCACCTTTTTTTTTTTTTTTTTTTTTTGCCTGCCTGCCGCCACTGCGGGGCAGTTCACTGAATGCTCCCGCAATTTGCGGGCTGGTTAGCTGTATCCTTCCGCAGTTGGGGCCGGTTGTCTGTATCCATCCGCAGTTGCTGGCCGGTTGGCTGTATCCATCCGCAGTTGCGGAACGACTCGGTGAAGTCTTCCGCAATTGCGGAACGATTCGCCGAATTCTTCCGTAGTTGCGGAACGATTCGGCGAAGTCTTTCGCAGTTACGGAATGATTCGCCCAAGTCTTCCGCGATTTCGGAAGAGATTTCCTTCTGAAATTTTGGAAGAGAATTCCTTCCGAAATTTCCTTTCGACGCCGGGCACATAGAAATTTTTTTGCTTGTCGGAGCATTTCGCTGAATTTTTCTGCGTTGCGGGACAACTCACTGTATCCTTCCGCAATTTCGGAGCCGTTCGCGGAATCCTTCCGCAGTTTCGGAAGACTTTCCCAAATGCTTCCCGAACAAACCTTAAACAAAATTTTTGAAAACACTTAGAAAAATTTTCTGCCTTTTTCAGAGGAATTCGCCGGATTTTTCCGCATTGCGGGACAACTCGCGGAATCCTTCCACAATTTCGGAAGAGAATTCCTTCCGCAAATTTCGGAAGAGAATTCCTTCCGCAAATTTCGGGAGAGAATTCCTTCCGGAAACTTCCCTTCGCAAATTTCGTAAAAACTCGCGGAATGCTTCCGAAATTCCGGAAAGATTCGCCGAATGCTTCCGTAGTTTCGGAAGACATTCGGGAATTCTTTCCGAAACAGTCTTTAAACAAAAACTTTTTCAAACAGACTTTAAGCAAATTTTTCAAACACTTAGGAAAATTGAAATCTTTCCTTCTGTCAGAGATGACTGTTATTGGATTTGGCCCATAGAGGCCCAATGCTGCAACCAGCAGCTCTGATACCAAATGTCACATCCCCACCCATCATGCCAATGCAATGGAGAGGATCGTGGTGCTAAAACTGGGCAATTGGCCCCGATACCTACTAAATAAAAACAACCACATATATAGAAAGACAGGCATGCAGATGTACACATCTAAGCAAACACAACAGAAGTAAATACATAGGCAGAAATACTCATCTTTATTGCAATCGTCCCCAAGCAACTAGCTATGTCGCTGAAACGTTCCACCCAACCGTAGGCTCTTCGACAGCTTATACTGAGTCCGTCCGAAGGCCACCCCCGAGCTGGGCATGATTCTCACAAGGAAATGGAACATTCCAGTTCACACACATCCCATTTACCATTTCATCTCAGCCAAAAACAATCATTGATAGGGTTACACATTTACAACAACGGTGTCCACAAAACAGGGTCTACATTGGCTCTCCCAACTCGTGGATTCACCCAAGCGAACTGTGGAATTTCGATTTCAACCCCAGGGAGCAAAAGGATTTCTCTCCAGTGGTTAGGATCCTTTCAAATGGCCTAAAGGACCTCTAGGAAGACCCAAAATGTTCTGCTCTCTTCCCCCACTGGTGACCAACACAAAAACGCCCCTTCCCAGCTAAAAGATGAAGGGGAACACAGAAAAACGAGGGAGTAAAACGCCCAGGAAGCTAGAGCTGCGTGAGAGAGCAAGGCCCTCGTGAATAATGGCTTAGGGAGCAATTTCGTGGCTCTCTTCTTGCCCAAGGAGACCAACACGTTTTTCCATGAAGGGTGGCTTGCCCATACCCGATTTTGGACAGCCATACCTTCCCATTCCCAAGGCAATAACTTCCCCAACCAACTCTTGGGAGAAATCAATGGTTGGGTACAAAAGTCAACATGGGTAGTTGAGGGTTTGATGGGTTCCCTCATTGACACTTGGATTGACTCTATTGGCTCAAAGGTTTGAATGTTTTCCCTCCCAATTCCTTGTGAAAATCATGCACCCATCTCTTTTTTGCATTGCATAACTAGTTGTGGGTATTTTTGTTAAAATGCATATTACATGATATTTGAATTTTCAATGGGCATTGCTAGCACGCAAACCATATGCATCACTAAATCGATGGCGGGGGCCTTGGCCTTGAGCTCCTCACCATGATTTCATAACAATATTACATCATTTATCATGTTAATGCCATGGGGCCAAACTAGGGACATTACAGGGACCTCAAGCCGATGGCATCATTGGTTCCCTTACCACCCATTCTCCTACTCAAACTGTTGGATCGTCGAACCACCAGAGTTCTTCAACATCCCCAACACAGGATGGAAACAACATCACCAAGTCTCCCACTCCTGCCTCCACCGATGAGGTGAATTCTGTTCAATCATCTTCATCTCAGAAATCCAGTGGTAAGAAGAAAAAAAAAGGGAAACCTAAGAAACCTTCTAACTGGCAGGAGCCCAAGCCCACCCCCGAAGACACCAAACAGAAGAGGAAGTTGAAGTATCCTTGTTTACTATGCGGTGGAGACCATTTCTTAAAGTAATATCCCCACCGAAACGAAGTGAAAAAGTTTCTCAATGGAAACTCTACCCCCACAGTTCTCAATGATCCCTTCCCCGCTCAGAACCAACAACTGATCACACACACCTCTCCTTCCCAAGGAAAGGCATTCTCTATTGCACATGTTCTCATGATGCGTAGTGAGACGGTCAACTTGAACAGACATTCCCACTCTTATGACTTAGTCCCTCAGAAGGAACCCATTGGAAGTAATACTGAAAAAGCTTCCACTTCTATTCCCGAATTCATCGTACCACACACTTCTCTCACCATTGAGAAGCCTTCTTTAGAGTCAGTGTTGCGTCTGCCCAAGAGCATGATTCGAAGAGCCGTTTTCAATCCTAATTCTTGGGCAGCTCAAAACTACAATATTGTAGAGGACTTAGCACACGATCCTTGTGCTATGTCGATGCTAGAGGTCTTGTAGAACTTCCCTAACCAGTGCAAGACTCTCCTCGCTGCTACTGGCACGGTTGATTCGGATTCTTCTAATACCATCATGTTCCGACTTGAGTACTTTCAGTCGAGGCTTTCCCATCAGTTGGAATTTCAAGTTGCCACAAACATTGCTAGGAAGACAATCTATCGTACCATCTTGGATGAATGTGCCTCTACCTCGTTCATGTCGATTTTGTGTTGGAGAGCCATTGGCTCTCCCGAGTTGAACTGTTCTGCCACCACCTTGAAAGCATTCGATGGACGTGGCTCTCAACCTCATGGGATGTTACAAGCCTTAGTAGTAGAGTTGGGGGGTAAGACTGCAACCATTAACGTGGAAGTGGTTTCTGCCCTATTAGATTATAATATTTTACTTGGTCATAATTGGTTTTACGCCATGAATGCAGTCGCATCATCTGTCTTCCACATAGTACAATTCCCCCACCAAGACCAAATTGTCACTGTCGATCAACTAGATTTCTTTACACCTGACACCGCTACTAATTCGGGCGATAATGTTCCATTACTTGGACAATATTTACAGCTATATGAGAGCATGGGGGTTGTCCTCATAAGAAATTCATCTCTTATGGACATCTTTCCAACCTTTGATCCCCCTAATCATGTTTCCACGGTGAACATGATCTCCTCTAGGATTTAATCTATCCCTAACTCTACCGATCAATGGGTTGTACCTGATGAAGCCACTATGCACTTGATTGGAGACACCATGCCTCTTTCACCCACTGAATCACTTATGAGGCTATCCAATCAGCACCCAAGGACCACTTCGCTATGGCCTCCACATCCTATTCTCTACAACGGACGTCCTCCTTCCCTGACCCTTTGCTCCAGACTTTTTTTTCTGACGAGTCCATCATGGAGATCATGAGTTTGGATGACCCTCCATGGGAAGACCTCCACCATGGATCTTATTTCATTCCCCCATCAGATACTGTGGAGAATAGAATGACCACCATCTTTACACCGGATGTCTACCCTTGCCCTCAATCACTGATACTTACGTCTCAAACAGACACTAAAGGAAACTTGGAAAACATTGAATCTACCATTTCGGTAGACATATCGATTACTCCTGGTGTAGTGGAACACATTCGTTTAGGCCATAAGTGTTCCCCTGAAGAGATTACAATGTTCACGATCTTGTTCAAGCAATTTAGAGACATATTTGCTTGGACCTACGAGGAAATGCCCGGGAGAGACCCAACTATTGTTTCACACAAGATTCAAGGGCTAAATTGAAAAGCTCTTGAAGGCTAGTTTTATCTACCCTGTTGCATTAACAGAGTGGGTCTCAAATGTCGTCCCTGTAGCTAAGAAGTAGGACACCATTCGTGTCTATGTTGATTATCGGGATCTGAACAAAGCTTGTCCCAAGGACAACTATCCCACTCCCTTTATCGACCAGATCATAGACAATTGTGCCGGAAGTGTCATCTTCGCGTTCATGGATGGCTTTTCTGGTTACAACCAAATTGAGATCCACCCAGCTGATCAATATAAGACAACTTTCATCTATCCTTGGGGAATGTTTTCTTATCACAAGCTCCCTTTTGGCATTAAAAATGTTGGTGTCACATTCCAGCGGGCCATGTCGTACGATTTTCATGACATGGAGAACTTTGTGGAACCTTATCTCGACGATCATCTGACGACCGTTTTCCTCAGATGCAGGTGGTATAACATCTGTCTGAACCCTCACAAGTGTATCTTCTGCATCGAATTTGGATGCCTCCTCAGTTTTATCATCTCAAAATACAGGATCTGTTGATCCCTTAAAGGTGGAAGCCATTGTTGCTCTCCCACCTCCCACGGACATTACAAAACTTCAAAGTTTGCAAGGGAAGGAAAACTAATTACGACATTTTGTCTGTAATTTCGTGCAAAAGATGCAGGGTTATATGAGACTGCTCAAGAAGGACATCCCATTCATTTAGGATGATCAATTGCAACAATCATTTGACAGTCTCAAACATGCCATTACACATGCCCCTGTGCTCCAACCGCCAAATTACTACAATTATTATATCCTTTATGTCGTTGCTTCTACCACCATGATCGCCATGGTCTTGGTACATGAAGACAACAACGCCCAGGAGCATGTGATCTACTACCTAAGTAAGGGTCTTATGTACTCTGAAACTCGTTATTCACATGTCGAGAATCTTGCTCTCATGATAGTCATTGTCATCCAAAATTTCCGTCACTACATACTACTCCACACAACCACCATCATCGTTGACTCAAACCCCATGTACCACGTTTTAACACAACAAGTGCTTGGGGGCAAGTATTCACGCTGGATCATGATACTTCAAGAGTTCGATCTCCTCTTTGAGAATGACAAGTCTAAGAAGTCGTTGGTGTTTTCCGAGCTCATCTACGATCTTCCCTGTGTTGATGTAGAATCTGAGCCCAATGATTCTCTTCCAGATGAATCATTGTTCCTTATCAGCATGTCTGACCCATGGTATGGAGATATTACCTTATATCTTCAAACCAAACATTTCAATCCCCAACTATTTCGTGACGATCGTCATCGAATTTGCTACCATGCAAAGTATTATCTGATCATTAGTGATACCTTGTACCGATGGGGCATTGATTCTATTCTTCAATGATGTCTGACACATGAGGAGGCTGAACACATCTTGAATGACTGCCACTCTGGGGCTTGTGGCGGTCATCTCTCTAGGATGACTACAACCCAAAAGATACTGTGCGCGGGATATTATTGGCCATCTATCTTCAAAGATTGTATTGAGGCCGTTAAAAAATGTCTCCCATGCCAGCATTTTCAAATGAAAAAGCGCACCCATCTAGCTCCGTTACACCCAGTTATTGTCGTTGGCCCCTTCACAAAATGGGGCATTGAATTCATGCACTATAAGCCTGCCTCATTCGGGGGGCATGGTTACGTCATAGTAGTTGTGGGTTACTTTACAAAGTGGGCCAATGCTATGCTTATAAACACGGACGACAACAAAACCGCCGCACTCTTCATGTTCAATCATGTTATCTCACAGTTCGGAGTCCCACAAGCCATAGTCACCGACCATGGATCTCACTTTCAGAACCATACGGTCGATGAGCTCAGCGCTAGATTGGGTTTTTGTCATGAAAACTCAACACCTTACTACCTGCAATCCAATGGACAAGTAGAGGCCATTAAGAAGGTCTTGAAAATCATGATTCAACGCATGGTGGGTACGCATAAGTCCTACTAGCACAACATGCTCTTTTCCGCACTATGGTTATACCGGAATTCCGTTAATATTGCCACCAGATTTACACCATGCTAGTTAGTTTATGGATTGGAGGTAGTCCTACTAGTAGAGTGTGAGATTCCATCACTCAAACATGCAGTCGAACTTCTTCTGAACACCACTACCAAGGAAGAGCATTTCCTTTACCTCGCAAAGCTTGACGAGATCCGCTGTGATGTTGCTCTTTCCAACGAGGCACATAAGAAGCCCATCAAGGAATAGTGTGATAGGTCATTCCAACCACGCATCTTTAATGAAGGTGATTTGGTCCTCACATATGACCGAAGGTATGATAAGCTAGGGGCAGGTAAGTTCAATTCCATGTGGCACGAACCGTACATAGTAAAACGTGTTCTGGAAAAAGGAGCCTATGAACTAGAGGACTATGATGGGATATCTTTCGGTGAGCCCTGAAACGGGCTCTGCTTGAAGAAGTGCTATGACTAAGTATTTCATGCATAGACATCTTGTATATATTGTACAAGATGTGTGTGTTTTGTGTGGTGTGATGCTTTTATTTTAGTGTGTTTAGGTCTTGTTTTGTTTCTTATACCATGTTTTGTCTACATGTGCAGATGGAAACTTGCTACGGATTCGCGGACGACAGCAGATGGCATACCTGTAACCTTGCTTCGGAAGCCTGGGTACTCTATTCTCCCACCAGAGAGCTCATCATCTCAAGAGGAATTTGTCTAGGTTTCACAACCAACAATGTTGCGGAATATCAGGCAGTCATTGGAACCCTAACCGACGCTCTTTCCTTGGGTATGGACCACATTGTTATCTATTTGGATTCGCAATTGGTGGTCTCTCATATTAACCTGATCTACACTATCCGCAACCCTACCCTACTCCGTCTCTTTAGAGATTCCTTCTTCTGGAAAGGTCCTTTGAATCTATTCAGTACCTACACATTCCATAAGATATGAACATAGTTTCCGACTCGATGGCCAACTTCATTCTAGATTGGCACATTGCACACACATGACATTTGTATAAAATATAACAGCATTCATAACATGTAGAAAACACATAAACAATATCACATTAATCATCCATAGAACACATAATGTATAAATACGCCGAAAATGTCTATATATATATATAAAAGTCAAAATAATGGTGCTGATACAAAATCTGAAGCATGATAGCTTTCAGTAGGTCTCTACAAAATATGAAGATCATAAGCTTTCAATATACATAAGTAGGACATGAGCCTAAGGCTCAGGTCACCTAACCCTAGATCTTGAAGCTCTCGGTTTCTTCCAGGTAAAGAAAGCCACAACCCTCGACACTTTGGCCATCAGCGTGCCAAAACAGTCAAACACCTTGACAGTGTACTTTTGGTAGCTCCGAGGTAGATCACGAACACCCGGATCTGGGATATCTAGGTCCAGCCTCTGGAGGTTCTCATAAACCTCCTATACCTCCTCGGTAGCATCTCACAGTGTGACACCCATCCTCTCCTCGCAATGAGGGAGACTCCGACTGGCTGCAATGGACCCACATCTACACACAACACCAAGTTATCAGCACTACTCCAAAAAAATCATAAAATATATAAAATGAAAAACACAAAAGTTGTTGTTCTTACCTATGTCACCCCATTGTTCTCCTTCGGGGAGCACCAGGTCGGGATCACCTCTGAAGTCTGTCCTGCTGTAAGGGTAATCCTCAATCATGAGGAGTTGTCCCTTTAGCCAAGTGAAGAACCCAGTTCCATAACCTATGATGGGACCCCCACCACCATGATGGACCATCACCTCAACCCATCAAATCATATGTGTATCCATGGCATACGACTCATCCAAGTCCACCTGTGGATGCATATGAGGTACCCACTCCAATAGAAAAGAGATCACCACAGACCCGTATCCAAACTATTTCAGCGCCCCACACCGACATTTGGTAAGCTGACCCCGGAGGTTGGTTAGGAGTCCCTCGCACTAGTTGAATACCCGAGGAGCCATGAAATTCTCCGCATACATTAACTGTGTCTTGCTCGCAAGGCGAGTAGACTGACTCCCCGCCACCCTCACTAGAGCAAAGAGCATGACACGCAAAGGACGGTCTCGAATCTCCTTAATGAGAATCTTCCCACTAGTAGCCACAGTGCCTCCTGTGCAGTACTGAGTAATCATATCATCTACGGTCCGGTCACCTTCTCATGAACTAGTAACAGATACATGTTCTCCCCTCCGGGATAATCCTGTTAGAAAATAGATGTGCTCGACATTTATACTCAATGTATGCACCCCGATCTCGAAGTGTTGTTGCGTTGGATCCCAACATCAGATCATATGTGTCAGTAGCTGAACTTGGGCCCTCATGCCTAACACTCAAAATTATTTGAGAAGTCCACAATTCCTCAATGCAGCAACACATTGAGGGTCATTTTTGAACTAAGCATCATGCAACTCATGTTCTTGTTCTCGCCACTCTAAGACCATGATTATCACTGTGAACTTGTTAAGAAGCACAAATAAGCAACATTAGAACTCACCCCATGCATCAAAGTTTTTTATTTTGGGTTGGGCAATGAGTTGAACTTGGACGTTTCCACCGCTGCAGATTATCCTTGCAGGAATTTGGACATCATCGCAAATGACCCTTACGGGATTTGCAACAACCCTGGGTCATCGCAGTTTCCATAAGGGCGGCCTGTGCCGATCCGTGGGCGCATTGCCCCCAAGTAAAACAACTCAAAACCTTAAAAAATAGGAAAAAAAATGAAACCAATCCACTAGAAAGTTGCAAAGATGAGTTTAGGCCTACCTACTCCTAGCAGCTTGCAAAATGGTGGATCGCAACTCCCATTATCAGTAGTTGAAGTTTGGATCCAAATGGCACTTCACACTCTCCAAATTTGGTAAAAAATAAATGTAATTTCTTTTCACTATTTCACCCATTTTATAACAAAAAATGGAATATTCCTTTTATAATTTGATGCTTTAGTGGGTTTTTAGCTATAGTTTGAATCATTTACTGCATTTGAATGCTTGGTTAATTGCTTTTGACTTAGTCTTTGAGTTGCAGGACAAGTTAAGTGCCTAATTAATGCCATTTTCCTCGTGACGATCATCTTGTAAGTATCATCAGGTATGAACAATTTCTTTGAGAGACTTTTTGTCATTGTTCTGCTCATTAAATTCAATTATTAATGACAATCGAGCTTACTGTTTGTTCTTTCTCATGCTCGTAAAACGATGAGAATAAGTCACTGAGTTATAGTTTATTACTTTTTTCCAGATCGTTAAAATCCTACAAAAAAAGGAACCCCCAGAGTCTCTCTTTAAGCCTTTTTCAGGCTCTCTAAAATATGAAAATATCGCCAAGCGAACTTGTCACGTTCACGCTTGTTAAAGTATTTGAATGGTCGTCTTCCTGGTGATAGTTTACCCCCTTTTCAGACCAGGGGGAACTACTTACGAAAAAGGTATACTCCAGCCAATCATGACTAGAAGAGTCCTCTCTCGCTTTGTTTTACCCTTTTTCGAGCGAAGAGGATAACCTTATGAAAAAGGACATTTGGAGTCTTCTTTAGTTCTTTTCAGACTCTCTAAACATGAAATGACGCCGATTTTACCTTCTATGGACTCGTTAAAATTCAACATTGAAGGACTCGTCATGGGATGAACCCATCCTTTCCCAGGTTCGGAAAATATTTGGGATTGGACTCATCTATGAGATGAGCTATACTGAGCATTTGGTTACCCTCATCAAGCTCATAAAAAACACATGAGGCACTCATCAATCATTTGCATTTGCATATAGTACTTGGGTCATCTGTTTGCCCTTGAGTTTTTCCTACTTCCTGAGTCTTATTACTCCTTTGGGTCATCCAAAGAATACTTCCACCATCAATTGCATTAGGATTTGGTGTCATACTCGTCATGTCAATACTGCCAAGTCATGCCATTCCTATGTTCAAGAATACATTCATCACTCATCATTTGCAGTTAGTACACCCTCCACCATGTCGGTCTACTCTGAGTTTGTCTTGCTTGTTACTATACTATCCGATCTATTCAAAACATCTGTTATCAAGTTTTGTGTCGATGATGGGGGATTCACCATGGCGCTCCTTTGATGGGTTCATCCTCATTGACTTCAAATCATCATCCGAGGATTGAACTTAGAATCCAATCAACTACCTTCGGCCTGCATGACTCAATGGCAGGTTACCTCGCTTTCAACATGAGTTTACATCATTGACTCTTGATTGGAATATTTCGTTAAGTGTTCGACTTCAAATCATTCATTCACTCTTGATGTTATGTACTGTGATACCTTGGGGATCATTGAATTTAATGGTGATTTCCCTCGCGCTTGTTAACGGTATACATCAATGACCAGTAATCAAGTGGTTTCTACCATGTTCGACATCAAGACATTTGTAATCACATGGATAGATTCGTATCATTGCGGGTTTGACTTCAAGACCCTGGGCAGTCATATTACACGGATCCACTTTTGTATTGGTCGTGGCTGTGTTATCATCTCATCATGGATCTACGCTTGTGTCTAGTAGCCATGATTGTGTTCAGGTCATTACTACCATGGATCTACAATGTATTGGTTGGCAGCCAAGTTGTGAGTCATATGAGAATGTGTTCTTGGAATCAGTTTTACTGCAGCGACATCCTCCATCCGACAAGTTCTTGCCATTTCTTCTATTAAAGCATTTCACCTGTCAAGTTCCAACAACTTCATGCTTTGGGGAGCATTCTGTTACACCTAAATATTCCTATCATAATACTCAGTGTGAAAATCCCTGAAGTTCCATGACTAAGATACCAAATTGGAAGAGATGCTAGCCCATTTCCATAGGGTTTAGTAAGGTCGTCGCAGGTCACCTTTGTGAAACCTGCAACGTTGTAGGTCACCCTCATGCAGCCTGTGACGATGTCAGTTAAATGGATAAAAGGGCATCTTCGAGGCCTTTCTCGAAGGTGTGTGATGTGGATCTCTATCCCTAACCTATAAGGGAGATAGCATTCGGTTCCCTAGTCCTTTTTGAGGATCCCTTAACCCTCTCCCACTATATTTCAACCTACCCTATCCTCTTAGTCCTATATATATGAAGCTCATTCCCATTCCAAAGGGAGGAAGTCTATAGCACTTGCACGCTGGTGAAATTAGCTTAGGATATCTCTACTCATCTCTTGGGAGACCTATACTTCCTTTGGAGGCTTTGGCATTGGCTTGTTGGAGGAGGATTGCGACGTTAATATTTGGTTGTAATCATCACTCTTTTGTACTTCCCTTTTTTAATACAATAATATAAACTCTTTCCACCAAATATTGTTGCGTTAATGATGTTTTGTGTAGTTTAATTGCTAAACCGTTTACTTAGATCTATTACTGTTTAGATGCATTTTACTTGCTTGTATTGTTCTGTATGTATTTACAGGTTTTGCAGTTGAGATCTGGCGACCGTGGAGCTTGGAACAACATCAGGGAGAAATATCTACAAGCTAGAGGTAATTCATCTAATCACTCGATCTTTAACTAGATCTAGGAAAGTAGTTTCATATTCTGTCTCACTTGTTCTAGACTTACGTTGAGCTAGGGAGATCACACCTTAAGTCCACTTTTGGTAGATTGTCCGGTAACATGGTTTCCATGGATTATGACCTCAATTTTTCCTCATCACGAAGAACTATCCCTAGGGCACAAAACCTTTAAGTGGCTACCATATAAAACTTGTAGGACATGTATTCTCTATTAGGGCATGTGTGATTGCTTAAGGGACTACACATGGCCCATGATCCCAAAACATGAATGCCATTGTATAAGACCTTATATTTTGACCATGGACCATGTCATGGAAATTGATAAGAATATCTAGTGTGATATAGTTCAAAATGGAAATCATATTTCACTCACTCAGCTGAGGCTAAATATCCCTATGTAGAGACTATGTGGTTATTTTGGGTATAACACATGGCCCATGAGCCCAAGGAAATGATATGGTTTTAGACCATAAATTTCAACCTTAGACAATGGAATAGATCCAAATAACCATCTATGGTATCTTTACACAAAGAGCATATCACACTTGTATGGCAATCATTTTGTATGTATTCCAATGATTCCCTCTTTGTATGATATCTCCTTCATCATCGCACTTTATGAGGGTTGATTAAGTGTATCCCTCTCCCTATCCCTAATTCCATTAAAATGGTTAATGTGCATTTTATTAATGACTACTTCCTTACCATATTTTAAGAACAAGAGGTGTTGAGCATAATTGTGAAGAGTAATGTTCATGGTCAATATCCTTTAGACATGGGTGCCTCAAAGTGCAATCCTTAGGTGAGGATACTCTTCCTTAAGGCCCCAAGCCCCTAATTCAATCCCTTATCCTACTATTTAACCATTACATTAATCAAGTGTGCATGTCTTATTATGTAGGGTTGGGTTCATGAAAAATTTACCTTATCATTGGGTGCATCAAGGTCAAAATCCCTAGATTGAATGCTTGAACCATTCATTAGGTGAGAATACCCTTCCTTAATTCACGAAACCAAAGAATTACATTGTTATAACAATCTTGAGTTAATAATTCCATTTGGATGAGCTTCCTTTTTGTCCTAACAAAACCTCATTTCCCATACCCCTTAAAGATGGCTACTTTAGGGCGATACCATTTTCATTTCTACCTACAAGAATTTCTTTACCATATGATCCTTCCTCTATGCACTAATCCCTATAATTATACCCTTATGTTTCTCTTGGGCCAAATATTCCATTGAGAGGATTCATCTTAGTGTGCAAGCATGCATTCATGACCAATTTCCATTCCTTGGCATAAAAACAATGCAATTATTCCATTATCTCTCCCTTTTCCTAACATGGAAAACATTTAATACACATCTAGCATAAATTTAACATGGCAAGATTTTATACTATTGATTCTCTACTATATTTGTTCAATTTTAAATTTAAAATACTTATGTCATCATTTGTTACACTAGTTTTACATTTTTTAAAGAGATGTCATTATACCATGTATATTTCTAATGATTTATTTTTTGAATTTTGTATTGCAGTGGCAAGTATGGATTAGAACATAGAGTTACTAAAATAGATTGGGAGACTTAGAGAGATTGGGGGCACATGGAGGGGTGGATACTAGCTCCACCGCTCAGTTGTAGAGTCCGTAGATGCCATTATAGACACCATTACCCAATCAAATGGTGCTCTGTACGACATTGAATCATACAGAGAAGGGAAAAAGAAACAATATGCCAATGGATTAGATTACAAAGGCATTAAAAAGATAAAGATAAAAGAGAAGCACATATTTGCATTGTTTAGACATCCCCAAATGGGGAAAATTCCAAGCAGAAACAGAGTCCACATTTCTATTGAGTGGTGTGTCTATCCACCATTCCAAGAGAATTGGATAGACCAACGGTACATGGGTTTTGATGTGCCACCCCATAATAACATGAAAATTCCTTTATATTGCCTTCAAAAGATGTATGTTGATTTTTTGCTGGGAAAACACGTCAACTATTTTTATATCTTAGAGTTCCAAAGAATTGGTTTTGGGATGCCTCAAAACCATCCCATTCTAGGCATTGAGATGCCAATCTCCCAATCACTCCACAACATAGGAAGCTACCTAGGCTAGAATGCCTTCCTGCACATGATATGATACCACAGATATAAGAGGCATTTATGAGTCTAGAATAGGAAATTGTCCACCATAGCACCGTTATTGATCATATAGACTAGGCAGTGCCATCTCTCCCAGTTGTTGTACATCCATCACATCCATGTGGTGCAAGACTCTTTAGTAGTGGGGGTAGATCGACACATCATGAGACCACCATTGAGGCTCACAAGTGCATAGTGTGTGCCATGCTTGCTATGATCGTGCACCAACACTAGGATGTTTACACAGGTAAGTATATGGTTAATAATCATCTTTTCCAAACTAATTTTTCCTTACTACACACATATATAGATTGATAATATTTAAAAAATTTAAATTTGCAAATGTTAGATACCTCTACACCTTGGAAAACATTCCCACTAGTGATCCTGTCCCTAGGGAAGAGACCAATGTTCCACAATATATGGGGGATTTTGGTGTTCCAGGTGTTGCGAAGGTCATAAAGAGGTGAAATCCCTAGGTCCTCCATTGGTTAAAAAATCCCCCAACCCTTTTACCCTAGATATCATGAACACATGACACAAAACTCACGATGTCTGGATTTTGCACTGCCACTTCACCATATGTATTGGAAATTCCATGTATACTATAACTCTTTGTAAATAATTAAGAAGAAACTTTTTAAAGGTTCAGGATTTAAGATTGAATATATCATTCTAACTTCAAGAATGATACTGGTTAGTATGTACCTCATAGATTGAGAGGAAATTTAACCTTTAATAGATTTTGAAGTAATGGCATCTGGCATGGTCTTTTGCACAAA
The DNA here is from genome assembly GCA_027924585.1 of Larix kaempferi. Lineage (NCBI taxonomy): Eukaryota > Viridiplantae > Streptophyta > Pinopsida > Pinales > Pinaceae > Larix > Larix kaempferi. The sequence goes on from BSBM01001127.1 coordinate 1,655,169, forward strand.
ATATTGAAGCCGAAGAAGTAGGTCATGTTAGCTATCATTCTCAATACCACTACCTACATGCATCTATTGTTGATGTAGTATTTCATCGCCCATATTCAACCAACCAAGTAGTAATCCTCCATGGGGGGGCTATGGAAGATTCAAGAGTCGAAGAAGAGGTAATGGAAGAATACATATAATTTGGCATAGATAGATGAAGAAGATAATAGAATACATGTATGATGCCTTCTGGTTACTAGAATTTTCATACACTAACTATTGCATTCCTTCTATATGGCCACACTATGTGGTTACTGGAATGTTCATTTCCAAACCATTTCATTCTTTCTATGTGGTGACACTACACTATGTGGATGTTACCAATTACAATTACTATGTGTTACACTGGTCCTTGTATGTGGCATATGGTGTTTATTACTAGATTAATAACATCTTAACCAAGCCACTAATAAAAGACCAAAAAAACCTTGCTTCTTTTTTTGTGGCTGCAAAATTTCACCTCAGGTTTTAACTTCCTCTATCACTTAAAACAAATTAGGGATTTGCATTTTAGGCACATTAGATTTAATAGGTTTGTGTTTCTATATATAAGAGTTTCGCATGTGATGCAAGGGACCCCTTATTGCATTGTATCACAGACATTGTCGGACATGTTAGTATTTAAAAAAAAAATGCTTTCGGGTGGGTGCACAAAGATGCTCCCCAAAACTATTGCAACGAGGCCACTCTAGTAGGGAAAAAATAGAAACACACACACACCTAAGGTAGCACGCACGCGCCATTAGGTTCAATACTGAATCGGGTCACATGCGCATTGCTAGCACGTGTGCATTCCTAGCGCATGCACAAACAAACATGGGCATGCACGCCTGTTAAGGTTTAAAAAAAAACAAACCTGATTTCTTTTCATTCTTACCATTCCGGATGAATGTGGATGAACCAGCACGTGTGTGTTGGGCCCTGGAAATGCCCCTTTTTTACCATACCTATTTCATCATTTTTCCTAGTTACACCCTACTTTCATAAACCATATACATGCCTTTTTCTAGAACAATCGGCAATCCTGACAAGGTATAATTCATTATTGTTTCATTTAATTAAATGCCTAAGATTGTTATGGTTATGAATTCTAGCCTTTGATTTATGGTAACTTGTTTTGATTTCATTAAATTAAGATCAAAGCACAAGTGTATCAGTCGCAATGCCTTGGGAAAGAATCATACATGGTGCCAGTTGTTACTCTTCTGATTTGATTCCTCATATTTCAAGGGACAACACATCTCTCCACGTGAAGCTGTAATAGGTCGCTGAAACAGTGCATAGTTGCAACAGATAGGACATCCCGTAATTTGTTAAACCATTGATCCATTGAATGCTAGAGTAACAACATCCTTTATGATTAACAACCTCATTCATTATGGTTGTAACAGTTTAGCTATAACTCTGTAGCACGAAGATCAGAGATCTTCATTGCTGCATGAAATTAGTGGATCACAAACTGTATTTTGCATGTATAAATATGGGAAGGTTTTCAGAGTCTGGGGTTGTATAATTATCATTTTGTATGGGCTGTAACAAATATTGATACTATGGATTACCATCTTTTAATGAAGAGCAGAGTTATTTCCATTTCTGTGTCTTAATTTGTGGTAGTTCATGGCATCTCTGTTAGAAGGCCAGGGCTTGCCTTCTCACAGAGATTGCCGAGTTAAGTAGGTAATTAGATTTATTTCCTGTTGTTTGTTTATGGAATTGCATTAGGCGTATTTCTAATAGTTGCAACAGATATTTATAATTGCATTCTTTATTGGTAGTTTATTATTTGCATTCCGAATAGCTGCAACTTTGTGGTGTGACAGTCGTGTTAGATTTCCAGAATTTACTTCAATCTGATCTAGTATCTTAACTGAGAGAACAACATGTACAGCATATCAATCATGGACACAATAATGAAAACACACAAGAGACACAGAGTTTACTTGGGGAAAACCATAAAGGTGAAAAACTCCAATAACTTTCGCAGAGATAGATAGAGCAATGATACAACCAGAATACAAGAGATAGTCTTCTCCTAGCAGTAGAGCCTCCTCCTAACAAGTGCACCACTTTTCGAATGAGAGAAATGTGTGTAATGAGTGATCAAATAGAGATCTCTTGATCTCTATTTATACTTGTCCTAAACTAATGGGGCCTACATGTCTAGCTTAACCCATGGTTAACTTCATCCAGGCCAACCCCACACTTGGTGGTCTAATAACCCTTTGACCCACATGGCCGACCCCCAATAGGGTGGTCTAATAAACCTTCGACCCACATGACTTATACAGGGCCGACCCAAACAAGGTGGTCTAATAACCCATCAAGTATAAGTTACGACACTTACAATATAAATGACAACACTTCCATATAAAGGAATAATAACATCTCTATAGAAATACAACCACTTTTGTATAGAGGAATAATACCATCTCTATAGGAGTACAATATACATATATATGAAATACATTCCGAAGTTACATATACATCAACACTCCCTCTTAACTAGGAAGGTATTTCTCGACACAGATCTGCTAGTACAAGTCTTCTTCTCTGGATCATCATCAGTGAATCATCATCCTCGAATCATCGTCATCGTCATTGTTGCTGCTATCTCAATCATTCTCTGAATATACTCGTCATACTGGATGTAGGCCCACCACCTATAGGTCTTCATCATCACTGGTCATACTATGGAATCCTTAGGACTCATCACGTACATTTGCAAAACCTCACAAGAGCATCTCATTCCCTTTACGAGCACACAACTCAACCTATCGAATCTCTCAGGATCATTTACATGCCACTACACAACCTGTCCACGACCACATAGTATCAAAATGATACTTCACCATACACCCAACTGATGTATATCATCACATGATGAACCTGATCATCATCATCATCTACGAGCAAGCCATCAAATAGGTACACCTCAGGACTGATTACACTGCCTTTGCAAAACCTGCAAGATCTCTCAGGACTGATTACACTGCCTCGACAAAACCTGCAAGAGCATCTCAGGACTGATTATATGCCTCTGTAAAACCTATGTACCAAACTGTCACATCAATGTCTTCAGATCACCGCAAAGTCCACGGAGCACAACCCAGATGCACACACACAACACTTACACTCACCATGGGAGGAATAACCTGCCACCATGTGAAAGGCTCACAACACTTACACTCACCAGCATGGGAGGACCAACCTACTACCATCTGGGAAAGGCTAACAGCACTTACATCAACAACCATGGGAGGACCAACCTACCACCATGTCAAAAAGGCATAGCACTTACATCAACAACCATGGGAGTACCAACCTACCACCATGTCGGAAAGGCCCAACACTTACATCATGACCATGAGAGGACTAACGTACTATCATGTCGGAATGGCCCAGCACTTACATCTCACCATAGGAGGACTAACCTGCCACTATGTGAGAATGGCCCAGCGCTTACATCTCACCATGGGAGGACTAACCTGCCACCATGTGAGAATGGACCAGCCCTTACATCTTACCATGGGAGGACCAACCTACCACCATGTAAGAATGGCTCAATCCTTACATCCTGCCATGGGAGGACTAACCTGCCACCATGCAAGAATGGCCCAGTGTGCATCTGTGTCTTCGGACTTCATCACTTCCCTTTGGAAGGTATCTCGATCTGAAGTACACCAAGTCTCCCTTTGAAGTATTCAAACTTCACTCTAGTAAGCAGCTTGATCAACACATCGACTATTTGCTCGTCTGTCGCAACATACAGGAGCTTCACAGCTCCCCTCTACACCATATCCCAGATATAGTGGAACTTGATATCAATGTGCTTCGACCTGTCATGGAACATTGGGTTCTCTGACAACTTCACACAACTCTGGTTGTCGCAATATATACAGGTAGGACTCAACTGTAGATCAAACAAATAAGACATTAGCTTCCTAAGCCATACTACCTCACAACTAGCTGAACAAGTTGCGACATACTCTGCTTCAACTGTACTTAGTGCCACACAGGACTGCTTCCCGCTAAACCAAGAGATCACACTTGATCCCATACTAAAGCAACACCCCGAGGTTCTCTTCCAATCAATGGCACTGCCTACCCAATCTGAATCAACATAACCCTCTAGGTTAAACTTTTGATTCGCCTCATACTTGAGCCCATAATCCACTATACCCTTCAGGTACCTCAGAACATGCTTTGCAACTATCAGGTGAACATGTCTCAAATCTGTCAAATACTGGCTCAAGGTGTTCAGCGCAAAGCAAATGTCTGGCCTTGTATTCGTCAGGTACATCAAGGACCCAATCATCTAACAATATATTGTAGCATCAACCGGCTTAGAAGAAGAATCACACATAAGCTTCAGGTTCGATTCCATAGGTGTGGTCATGGCCTTGCAGTCCATCATCCCAAAACTCTTCAGGATCTCTACTGCATACTTCCCTTGTCCAAGGAAGATTATGTCTGCAATCTGCCACACCTCCAAGAAAAATAGTGCATCATTCCCAAGTCCTTCATCTCAAACTCGGTAGCAAGCTTCCACTGTGTATCGGCAATCAATCTATCTTCACCTGTAACAAATAGGTTATCCACATACAAAAGTAGTATCACTGGATTTCCTTCCTCAACCTTGTAGTAAAGGTTGGAATCCACTTTACTCTTGTTAAAGCCCAAACTAGATAGAAAGCTGTCTATCCTACCATACCAAGTTTTGCACATATATGACTCCCTGTAATGTGTCTCAGAACCAAGTGGCTGCTCCACATACACTTCTTCTTCAACCACACCATTCAAGAAAGCTGTCTTGAAATCCATCTAGTGTATCTTCCACTTCATCATTGCAGCCAACGCAAGTACTGATCTAATGGAAGTGTATCTAGCCACAGGAGCAAAAGTCTCTATGCTACCACCTGCAGCATGCTTGACCTTGTAGATCCTCTTGGAAGTCACTACAGACTACCCTTCAGGTCTTGGGATTGCATCCCAAACATCTTCATGATCGACTGGTACTCCTCAATCATGGCATTCTTCCTTGATCTTGGGAACTTCAATATCTTCAACATATTCAATAGATAACTTTGTTGCTGAACAAATATTGTAGTCCTTCTTTTGTAGGTGATGGTATACGATCTTTCCTACACAACAAGTTAAATTGCATGATTAGAAAACATCTGATAGTTTTCATAACAAATTCTTACACATAAAGAAATATCTCATACAGTCATGCAATTATCTTAGCCAATGCTTCAATACAACATTTATCCATATCCTGTAACTTTCTAGATGCTTGCCAATCTCTACCAAAACATTGTTAAGAGTGTGCACAACTCTCAACATGTCAGCAAAGAGGTTTCATTCTAGATAAGTAGCAATGGAATGTTGTACAGTGCCATAGGCCGCTTACCCATCACATGCATATCAGTAGATATTGTTCATTAATGCAATCATTCTAATATGCACAATTACTTAAACAAACAAATATGAAAGAAATGATAATTGAAATACTTATCTTTATTTGTTTGTTGGGTGGATTCCCTCTGAGTCCTTGCTTCCTTGCAGGATTTGCTGAAGTAGCTTCTTCTACACCTTTCTGTTGTGAAATGTAGAAGGATGGTCAACTCCCTCTAGATATCTGCATCCTTGCAGAAACTACTGGAGTGTGCTCCCTCTTGATCTTTGCTTCCTGGATTACCTGTCGTTGAACTTATGTTCATCCTTGGTCCCTATGCATGCTTATTAGTATCATGATTGTATTATCCTTGTGATCTCATACATAATCATACATTCTTTAGTATATTCTCACAATAATCTTAAGCATGTATAGTCATGATCATTTCAAACGTAAATAATAAGCATTAGTATTCAAGGTTTATATAGGACTCTTATGGTTATTCATATCATCAGTTATGGTAAGAAATATAATATGCATACAACCATGACTATTCAAACCTATGACTTCATGAATAATCATTATCAACAACACAATAGTATAAGATCCTAACACAAGGTAGGATTCTAGCTTGATATAGGAAAACATACCTAGATTAGTATACTTTCTTAGTTATGTCTAACATACCTAAACAATATCTTCTTTGTTCTCTTCAATGATTTGGAGATCCTGTGCTAGAACCTGCATATCTCATAGGTTAAGCATAATAGAACAAAGTCATACATACCTCATAAGTAGAACTTCTCTGTGATCAAAGATTATGGATGAGTTTTTGTCTTTATGTTGTCACGGAACTTGATTTGTCTTTCGTGATGTACCTGTATCTTGTTAGCAGACAACATCAACCTCATACAACACCATAGTGCATTAGTACAATCATATAATCCTAATCAATGAATGTCTTCTATCATTCACATGCATTCATATTTTTACTATGGTGATAAGACAATTCTAACATTAATCAAGATTGTACTAACCTAAATAATATGAAGACAAACATATTATGAACTTAATCAAGAATCAGATTTTAAGACATACCTGTATCTCCTTAACTCATACCTGTCGAGATTTCTTGTAGTCTTCTTATGTAAGGCCTTAGCCTCAACTGGATCTAGAGCTCGATTAGGGTTTGTTAGAGAAACCCTAAAAATTCAATCTTTGACTTCCACACTTCTGAATAGATGGATAGATGTGTCTCGTTGAGCTAATCAAACTTGCATACTTCAATTTTGAAATCTCCAAAATTTGACCCCTCAAAATTGCCTTTGAAACTTTTGGATCTTCTGGACAGGATCTCGAACTGGGGTTTGATGAAGCCCACCCTTCTTACCAATCAAAAGGTTTGATCCAAAGCTCTAAGCTTCTATTGTTCTAAGGAGCTTCCAGCCGTGGTCACATATTTCAAAAATTCTCATTTTTGCAAAAGCCCTAAATTTCCACTTTTCTGATCAAAGTCCCGAACTAGGGTCTGATCAAGCCCGGTCTTCTGCCCAACCACAAATTCTTATCTTGGTCACTAAATTTCTATTTGGATGAGTAGCATTCAGCCGTAGTCTCCGATTACAAAAATTCCAACCTTCTCTGAAACCCTAAATTCCAGAAGCCATGAATGAAGGTGCTAAAAAATAATTCGGTTTTGACAGAAATATGTACCTGATTTTTTCTAGTGTAATTCCGCACTTTTCAATACACAGGGTCTGAAAAATGTTTTTTTGGTAGCTTGACCTGTCATCTTTCCATCCCGATAGGTCTTACCTTGTGATGTACCTGCAATAATTAATTAATGCAAATACACGAGATATCAGAAATAATAGAACAGAATCGCTTTTATATTGATCACGGGCCACTTCGAGGGGGCAACCTCCTTTGAGCAAGCTCAATACAATTAACTTCACGGTGCCTTCAATGACCTCAACACACACTTATATACTAAGTCTATGCCCAATACTATGAGTCAAAACCATGGGACATATAATACTACGGGACGACTTACAAAGCATATGCGTCCAATACTATGGATCAATATTATGGGCTAATATAAACTACGGATCAACAAATACTACGGGACGACTTACAAAGCATATGCGTCCATCAACAATATACTAACATAGTAAAGAGAAGGGTTAACATGGGTTCCTAACATCCCCTCTCCCTTAGAAAAAGCTTTGTCCTCAAAGCTTTGGTTGGAGAAATTGCTGCAGGATCTGAAGGAGTGGTTCCCCGGTAGCATCCTCGGTTTGCATTTCGGGCCACTGACGCCTTTGGAGTGTCAAGGAGGATTGCTTGGAAGCCTGTAGATGAAGAAGAACCCTGTCAGCTGCGTGGAAAATGCGCTCAGAATGGTGCTGATCGGCTTGTTGTTTCAGGTGAATTCTGGCCATGTGAAGATTGTCCTGCAGAATGAGAAGAATCTGATCGCGGTTTCGAAGAACCGAGTCAATTTCCTGAATTAGAGAGCTGCTAATGGTGTATGGAAAAAGAACAGGCGATGTTTTTCCATAGACTGCTTCATATGGTGTCCTTTGAGATGTGGTATTGTACCACCAGAGCGCTGCTAGGAAATCCATAGAAATAGTTGGCCAAAGCTGTGTAGGGATGGGTACGGGTTTGAGCAATCCCGAAAGGAGTGTCGTTTCCCCCTTGTTGACTTGGAAAGTATCATCGTCAGCCACCATCTGTTGAATTTTCATTTTTAGTCCCAACCAGAAGAAGTTACATTGTTCCCGGTCATACATTTTGCAGAACCCAGAGTGCCCTGTTAATGAAGATGCATGGAGTTCATAGAAGAGATAGCCCTGTTGAACATATTGCAACCAATTTGGAACAAGCAGAGAAAAAGCTGTAAGAGAAACTGGGTCATCAATTGTGCGAGAAGGAGCATCTTCCACCATATTGTCCTTACCCTTCTTGTAAGTGATCACATAGGGACAACCCATGAGTTGGATAACCCATTGCAGGTGTGTTGGGGAGGAGACCCATTGTTCCAAAAAAAATTCCAGACTCGGGAGATCAGTCTTGATGCAGAAATAATTCCCTAATAGGTATGGCTACCACTTCTGTACTACATGCAAAATAGCCATCATTTCCTGCTGAGAGGTAGATGTGGCTACATTCTTACTGGAAAGGTCTCTTGAAGGCAGCAAGCGCATTGGTTCAGCGAAGATACCTGCATATCTATCCAAGGAAGTAGTGGAGAATGTTGATGGGTGCATCTGAATGGAATTGAGCTGAGCGATGACACCATGTGAATTCTTCTTAAGGATTTTTTCCAGGCGATGTGAATTGATGATGCAGAGAGACCCTGGTTGTAAGCCCATAAATTTGTGTTGTGCCCCATTGACTTTGAACTGCATCCAAAGTTCCGCAAAATCCCATAAGATGGGGCCAAGTGTGCGTAACCATTGAACGCCCAAAACCACATCACATCCGCCTAAGGACAAGGCAAACATGTCAGAGCGTAGGTTATAATCTTCCATAGAGATACGCACATTGTGACACTTCCCCTTGCAAGGTAAGGTACCCCCATTGGCAACCATGACTTCAAAGTTGGAGCAAGGATGGACAAAACAATCAGCCTGTTTGGCAATTCGAGGGTCAATGAAGTTATGAGTGCTACCAGAATCAATGAGGATGGTAAGAGGGAGCTTCTTGAAGTATCCCCTGACTCGCATTGTTTGTGGGGTGGTGATTCCGGTTACAGCATGGAGAGAGATCTCGGGTGGGTCGTCCTGAGATGGGGTGTCAACAGGCAGGTGTTGAATGTCGACCTGATCATCTACTGTATCTGTAGCTTCTTCACCAAGTTCTAAGGCAGGCAGAGAATCCACATCCAAGAGATAGAGCTTTTGTTGAACACATCTATGTGCCTGAGTGAATTTCTCATCACAATTATAGCAAAGCCCTTTTTCTCGGCGTGCCTGCATTTCTATTTCAGACAAATGCTTGATAGGAGTTGGTTGAGGAGCAGGCGTGATGGGAGGTCGTTGGGAACCCATATTTCTGAAGGGAATAAAGGTGGGTTTGGAGTGTTGTTGAGCTGCGATCTTGTCCTCAGCCAGCTTAGCCAACCCTAGGACTTCCATCATTGTGTTGGGACAAAACATTTTGACCTCTGAGCGGATTTCATCCTTGAGACCACTGATAAAAAAACTCCTGTAGAATTCATCAGACAATCCTTCTGTGTGATTGGCCAGTTTCTCAAATTCCATCTGATACTCTCTCACTGTGCCAGTTTGGTGAAGTTTAGTGAGTGCTCCTGTGAAGTCGTCAAAAGCACTAGCACCAAATCATGGCAAAATGAGTTGGCAAAAATCTGTCCAGTTTGGCTCGGGATGAGCTTTGATGTACCAACGGTACCATTGAAGGGCTTCCTGTTCCAAATGAAAGGATGTAAGTGGAACTTTTTGAACATCAAAAGTATAATGCAGACTGAAATATTGTTCTGCTCGGTATATCCATCCAGTCGGATCAGTACCATTGAAGCGAGGAAAATCAAGCTTTGGCCCACGAAAATTGCTAGAAGCAGAGAACCCGGTGGCTGCAAAAGATTCTGGCTGTCTAGTATTGTTCATGGCTGAATGCTGAAGATGGAGGCTGAGAAATTTTTCATCCAGATCTTGGAGTTTGGTTTGGATGGCTGCAAGTGCTTCCTCCATGGTGTGTGCTCCTGCACCGGTGACAACCATAACCCCTTTTTTTTTTTTTTTTTTGTCTTTTTCGGACTGGAGCGGCTACGGCTCGGATTTTTTTTTTTTTTTTTTTTTTTTAAAACTGGAGCGGCTACGGCTCGGAAGGAATCTGGAACAACGCCGAACGGCTGGATCTGGAACGGCTTGCAAAATGGATCTGAAACGGCGCAGCAGTGATCGAAAATAGTTCAGCTGAAAGTAGATATGGACCCCAGGTATGTGCGGCTTCCTAACAGTTCAGGGGTTTCACTCGGCCACCAATGTTGTCTGACGGCTTGCGTATTGGGGTAGTACCCCTCACTCCACGGCTCAGGGAAAACTGATAACCGCTTTGCCACAAACGACAGCTCTTGGTTTACCTCACGGGTGGAAACTAGTCAATCAGGTAGGGGTCGTTGCCCTTTTCACTGGCAGGTCCTCTCAATGGGCCAGCTACTTTGGGGTTCCTGTGGTACTCCTCACAATGAGTTTTAGGGCTTATGCCCAAGTACTTCCCACAGTTAAGCGGATAGGGATTATTCCCAAATCCGAACCTACAACAGAAAAAATTTGGGCATAAATTCCACCCAATGTTCAAATACCGGATCTATATTGCTCAGAATCGCTATTATAGCATATTTCCAGAACTAGAACAACCACTCTGCTTCTACCCATGAAAGCGGAATAGAAATCTGGGCACTCAGTCAAAAGATTTTCTCGCCGCAATTTCCGCGGCCGTCGCCGAAATTCTGAAAAATTGCTGATTTTAAATCCGCGATATCTCCACTTTTAGAACTCCAAATGAGATGATTTTTTTTTTGAAACTGCGTATTTTGGAAAGAGGAATTCAGATATGCAATCGGTTTCTTCTGATTTTGTGCAAAAATTTTCAAAAATTGATCTGAAAGTCGCTGCCCAAAAAAAGAAAAAAAAATTTCCCACTTGTGCCAAGGAAAGTGCTCTGATACCAGATGTGATGTACCTGCAATAATTAATTAATGCAAATACACGAGATATCAGAAATAATAGAACAGAATCGCTTTTATATTGATCACGGGCCACTTCGAGGGGGCAACCTCCTTTGAGCAAGCTCAATACAATTAACTTCACGGTGCCTTCAATGACCTCAAAACACACTTATATACTAAGTCTATGCCCAATACTATGAGTCAAAACCATGGGACATATAATACTACGGGATGACTTACAAAGCATATGCGTCCAATACTATGGATCAATATTATGGGCTAATATAAACTACGGATCAACAAATACTACGGGACGACTTACAAAGCATATGCGTCCATCAACAATATACTAACATAGTAAAGAGAAGGGTTAACATGGGTTCCTAACATACCTCAATTGGATTCTCTGAGAGAGAGTTATGCCAAGTGTCGCAATGTGACCTGTTTATGGGATAAAACATGAGAGTGAACTTGTACGGAGGGCCACGTGTCACTGGTTCAACTTCAGCCTCTCAAAACATTTCCTAAGATAGTACAGTCTGTTTACTACCTATCACATTTTACGAAATTTCATTTTTAGCCCAAGTTATGACCTTTTTTCCAAAGTCACCTGTTTTTGACTGAGATATGGAAGAGGCAGAAACCCTATATTTTACAGATCATAAATCACAAAGTACAACGAATTAGAAGTTTTCCTTTGGACACAAGATACATGAGGATCTGATATTCGACTTGTAAAAGTTTCAGATCCGAAAACTTCACCAAAATCGATTTATAGTGAAAGTACTACGATGACTGGTTTTTGTTATATCAAGCCCTAGCATCGCAAGTGCAACAAGTGTCATACACGCCATATCATGCCTTCTTTCAGGCTAGCTCTAATACCATGTTAGATTTTCAGAATTTACTTCATTCTGATCTAGGATCTTAACTGAGAGAACAACATGTACAGCATATCTACATCATATCAATCATGGACACAATAATGCAAACACACAAGAGACATAGAGTTTACTTGGGGAAAACCATAAAGGTGACAAACCCCAATAACTTCCTTAGAGATAGATAGAGCAATGATACAACTAGAATACAAGAGATAGTCTTCTCCTAGCAGCAGATTCTCCTCCTCACAAGTTCGCCACTTTCCGAATGAGAGAAATGTATGTAATGAGTGATCAAATAGAGATCTCTCTATCACTATTTATACTTTTCCTGTCCTGCCCAATAAACTAATGGGGCCTACATGTCTAGCTTAACCCATGGTTAACTTAATCCTGGCCGACCCCACACTTGGTGGTCTAATAACCCTTTTACCCACATGGCCGACCCCCAATAGGGTGGTCTAATAACCCTTCGACCCTTATGACTTATACAGGGCTGACCCCAACAAGGTGGTCTAATAACCCATCAAGTATAAGTTACAACACTTAAAATATAAATGACGACACTTCCGTATAGAGGAATAATAACATCTCTATAGGAATACAACCACTTCCGTATAGAGGAATAATACCATCTCTATAGGAGTACAATATACATATATATGATACATTCTGAATTTACATATACATCAACAAGTCCACTGTGTAGGTTAGTTTGATTAATGCATGTGTGTTCAATAGCTATTACAGCCAAGCTCATCTCCCATTCCTTTTAGTCATTTATGCTTTCTAGGATTTCCAATAGTTATCAATTTATAGTTCAGGCTTATTTCTTAATTTTGGTTGCTGTTGTATCTTTAATTGAATTCATAGATTAGGCAAATTATGGTTGAGTTACAGTAGTTGCTAGATGAATCATTTTGGTAAAGATTGAATACTGTAGTTTGATAATTATAGGATTTAACTTATTTCAAAAGTAATCTAGTTCATTTCTATTCTTAGATCAGTAACTGCTAGGTTGATTTATGTAGGAAAGTAGCTGCACTTTGAATTCCTAGATGTATGAGTTAGATTAGTTTTCTTTATGGAATGAGTTTGGCTGAGCAGATAGGTAGGATTATTATCTCCATTCACTTAATCAACTAATGGAAATGTTTATGCATATATTGTGCTTATTTCCATTGAAATAAAAGACTTCCCTGGGTTTGACAATTTATATTGAGCATCCTATGTGTTAGTTGTAATTAATTGGCATATAGGGTGACCAACATTTTGGCACCATTGTCGGGGATGGTAATTGATAGAAATAGTTAGTATTTCATTTTATTTGATTTCATTTTAGTTTAATCATTTACAATGTGCATGAATACAAAAAAAACAAATAGGGAAACCGCTTTGAATACTAATACTGCAGGTGGAAGAGGTCGACGCCGTAACGTAGGTCTGGGAAGATCAACATTTATCGATGATATAATTGCTAAAGTTGAATCTTCTACCAGAACACCGCAGGCGTCTATAGGAAGAGGAAATTCTATTCCTCCTAATATTGAGAACTCAACATCAACTGTGGATAATACAATAGGACCATCCACTCCCAGTGCAGAAAGGAAACCTCCTGAAGACAAGGGAAGCATTGTGGGTGCACCGGATAGAGAGGATATTTATCATATCAATGGAACCATATTTACTAAGGAAGTGTGGTTGGTGACTCGTCGAGAAGTACAGGAAGAGAGAAGGTGAGTAGAAGAGAGAAGGAGAGAAGAAGAAGCAAAGGCAGAGGAACTACACATAAAGGAAGCCATTAAATTTTGGACTAACGACATGGCTAATAGAGAACAAGAAGGAAAGAATGAACATAGGGAGAACCAGGAAGAAGAAGTAGAAGATAATCATCTTGGTAATACTGTGGCTACATTATAATTCCCTATTCTCCAGACACCTAGAGCAGCTCCTATGAAAAACATCTCATCATCAGTTCCCCCTAATTTCCATGGTAAATATTCTGAAGATCTTGATGAATCTCTTTTGGATTTTGATATCCTCTGCCGCAGATATGATTACACCTCTAGTGCTCAAAAGCTGAAATTATTCCCAACCACCTTGAAAGGGAATGCTTTGTGCTGGTTCATGAGTCTAGGTCATGAGACCATCACTAGTTGAGACCAAATGAAACAAACCTTTCTTTCTAAATATCAAGAATACTATAGAACCAGGGATAGAAAGGAAGAGTTGTTTAAAATGGTTCAGAAGGAAGAAGAGAGCTTAGAAGACTTTGTGGAAAGATGGTTGTACAATTTACAAAGGTCTGGGCACACTGAGATTGGAAAAGATGTACTTAAGATTATTTTGCTACAAGGAATTAGAGAACACTTCCTTGATATGTTGAATTTGTTGGGGAAAGGGGACATCTCAAAGGAACCCTTCGAGAAGATCATTGAATTATGTAGAAGGTACTCAAGGGGGTCCTCTAGAACTAACAAACGAGACAAAGATCGAGATCAGGATGTCTTCACTAGGACACAAAAGTCAGCTAGTGGAGGAGCCACTCAAGCAAAAATAGGAAAATTACTGGAGAAATTGAAAGCTGATATGATGAGCTCCATTTCCTCATAGTTAGATGTCTTAAGAGAAAAACAGAGGCAAGTGGTAGAGGATCTTACACTTGGTGTATTCTTTCCTAAATGTAGGAAAAAGAACCCACTGAAAGAATTCCCGCTAGACAAGGAAGAGATGTGTAGGATATGTGAGTTGGAGCATGACACCAAGGAATGTCCCTCACTACCCAAGTTCAAAGCAATCCTACATGAATCCTCTTCAGATGTGGAACAAGCTTACTTTATTACACAGAAGAAACCTTGGTAGACTCGCAATCAAGGTATGAATCAAGACCCATCATTTTTTATGAATAATATGAATGGTATGAACAATATGAATAATATGAATACACAATTCCCTTCACATTATTCTGGTAACCAGTGGAATCCATCTCAGAATCCAATGCAAAATCCTAGTTCTTGGATATCATGGTCACAATAGTCAAACAATCAAGCTCCCTGGAATTCCAAATGGAGAAACTCTTACCAAGGAAATAAATTTCCCCATCACCAGACTCAATACCAACAATATCCTCACCAACAATATCAACAGCCATAGCTGCAATTCCATAACAATGCCACACCTATGAATGCACCACTTCGACCACAACTACCTACACAACCTAACCCAAACTCGAATAATAATGCAATTCACCGGTTTGAGACTGCCAACATGCATGCGTATTCCATTTCCCAAGTTCCCTATAATGATATACAATTACCATCAGGGAGGGTAGTGGAACCCATCATTACTGGCGATGTTCCATCCCTAGTGACTAAACCCTGGAGTGAATCAGCACTATGAGAATATGGTCCATTCAGCAACCCCCATCATTGAGGATGCTGGCATTCCTATAGAAACAGTAGATGAAACTCAGGAAGTAACACACAATGAAGCACAACCTACACATTTAATGAGAGAACCGCCATACCTTGAATGATTGGCCCTGTAGAAAATAGTGGAGAAACCTCGATTCAATCTCTTAGGAGAGTTGAAAAATTTGTATGTTAAAATTCCACTGTTACAAACCCCTCATAACGCGCCCATTTATGCTAAGAATGTTAGAGACTTATGTGTCAAGAAAACAGGAAGAAATCCTATGGATCCTCCCACCATCCATGTATTGAGAAAACTTTCTGAATTGATAATGGGGAAGACTCCTATGGCAAAATACGATGACCCTGGAAATCCTACTGTGACAGTTCACATAGAAAACACACAAATCCCCAACGTCTTGGTAGACTTAGGTGTAGCTATTAACGTTACAACCATAGAAACTATGAAGAAACTTGGACTGACTAACCTTTGGCCGACCCCTACCATTTTGGAACTTGATGACAGATCAATAATCAAGCCTGAGGGGATCCTAGACGACCTTGTAATCTCTCTTGACTTGTGGGAATACACTGCCGACTTCTTGGTGTTACAACCGAAGTCTCAGTTGGGGGGACACCCACTGATCCTGGGAAGACCGTGGTTGGAAACAACAGATGCCTGTATCAACTGTTGGTCAGGATCTATGACCATCTCAAATGGGACTGAGATCTAAATCCTAACCTTATACCCTCTAGCTCGACCAAGCACAGAAGCTGAAACTCCACTTTGGGTAGATTTGGAGGAGGAGGAAGGTGTTCAGCTATTATTAATGATAGGGAGATCCTTAACGTTTAAAGATGAAACAGAGGAAGACACCATTAACAGTTTCATCAGTGAGCCCACGTCCATCAATAAGCATGTTTACCAGATTCTTGATAGTACATTTGATGAGAAAGAACAAGAAAATCTTACAGAAGAAACTCTAGTCAGCGATGCGAGTATAATTCTAGGACTCAAAAATTCAAAAAATGTTCCAGTAGAAATCGAGCCAAGGAAAACATTGAACATCAATCCAAACCTTATGCCTAGTGAGCTGGAACAACTAATTACTCTGCTGAAACAACGTAGAGGAGCTTTCACTTGGGAGTACACAGACATGAAAGGTATTACTTCTAATCTGTGTACCCATCACATTTATATTAAAAGCGACTCCAGGACTGTGTGTCAACCACAACGAAGGATGAACCTGAACCTAAGGGACATAGTGAAAGAGGAGATCCAAAAACTTTTGGAAGTAGGATTTATATACCCAATTTCAGAAAGTGAGTGGGTTTCTCCACTTGTGATTATGCCAAAGAAGAATGGGAAATGGAGGTTCTGTGTGGATTACAGAGAATTGAACAAAGCAACGCAGAAGGACCACTTTCCCTTACCTTTTATCGATTAGGTCCTTGATACCTTGTCTGGGAAGAAGTATTTTTCCTTTCTAGATGGCTTTAATGGCTATAACCAAATCTAGATTTCTCTAGAAGACCAAGACAAAACCACTTTCACCTATCCCTAGGGTACTTTTGCATACCGGGTACTTCCTTTTGGGTTGTGCAATGCACCAACCACATTTCAAAGAACAATGATTGGAATCTTTTTAGAGATGGTAAACAATTGCATGGAGATTTTTATGGATGACTTCAGTCCATATGGTGATAGTTATGAAGAAGCACTGAAAAATTTAGAAAAGGTCTTGAAATGCTATGAACAAAGCCATCTCTCTTTAAGCACTGAAAAGTGCCATATGATGATGAGCGAGGGCATAGTTCTGGGGCACTTCATCTCTTCTGATGGTATTCAGGTAGATCCATACAAAATCAAGGTAATTGAAAATATACCAACTCCTGGAACAAAAAAAGGTGTACGTAGCTTCTTAGGGTATACTAGCTATTATAGAAGGTTCATATAAAATGTCTCCAAACCAGCTTCTCCTTTGTTTACCTTGTCGATGAAGGATGCATAGTTTGTTTGGAATGATGGATGCCAAACATAGTTTACTGAGCTAAAATAAGGCTGTTTACAACACCCATCTTACGAGGGCCCAACTGGGCTCTGCCTTTTCATATTTCTGCAGATTCTTCAAACATTGCCATTGGATCATTTTTAGGATAGCAGGAAGGTAATGCTCCCTATGCAATTTATTACATTAGTAAGAACTTATCCCCTGCTGAACTAAACTATACTATCACAGGAAAGGAATTTCTTGCCATAGTTTATGTCATCAACAAATTTAGACACTATATTACTAGATACTCCACTTTTGTGCACACTGATCATTCTACCATCAAATATTTAATGAATAAACCAATCACGAATGCTAGAGTTACTAGATGGCTATTGTTGTTACAGGAATTTGACATTACAATTATTGATAGACCAGGGAAGGAAAACGTTGTTGTAGATTTTTATCTCGACTTACTAATAGTGATGACAATTTACTAGTCAAAGATTCCTTCCCTAATGAACTTTTGTTTGTAGTATCAGCTCATTCCCCATGGTATGCAGATATTGCTAACTTTTTGGCTGCAAGTAAGCTTCTAGCACACCTGTCGAGGAGAGAAAAAAGAAAGATCATACAACAGAGTGCTAGGTACTACTAGATTGATGGCCATCTTTTCCACACAGGACTTGATTTAGAAATAAGAAGATGTGTTAGAGAAGATGAAATTTTTAGTATCCTTAAAGCTTTCCATGATGAGCCTTGTGGGGCACACTTTGCTGATAAAAGGAAAGGTCATAAGGTCTTGAGAATGGATTATTTCTGACCCACATTGTTCAGGGACGCAAAGAAGTATGTTTAGGCATGTGATAGCTGCCAAAGGATGGGCCAACCCAATTGATTAGATGAAATGCCTTTGCAGCCATAGCTCGTGGTTGAACCATTTGATAGACGGGCTCTGGATTTTGTAGAGCCTATCAACCATCCCTCAAAATAGAAAGTTCATTTATTGGTTTGCATAAATTACATGACCAAATGGGTGGAATCTGTAGCCTTGGTTAAGGCTAATGATCAAGCTGTAGTTGATTTCCTATATGAAGAAATTTTTACTTGGTTTGGAGTACCCACGGAAATCATCACAGATGGTGGACCAGAGTTTGTGTCTCATAAACTAGAAGTGCTGTTACAGAAATTTCATATTCAACATAGAATAACCTCGCCATATCATCCACAGGACAATGGCCAAGTGGAGAGTTCAAACAAGGTCATCGAGGCTATTTTGACAAAGACAGTGAAAAGACATCGTAAACATTGGGCTGAGAAACTTCTAGAGGCACTATGGGCCTACCGCACTACATGGCGTAACACCATTGGTTTTTCCCCCTTTGAATTGGTATATGGTAAGAATGTTGTTTTCCCAATTGAGTTTGAAATCAGAACCTTGAAAATAGTTGTAGAAGCAAACCTTGATTTATCAGAAGCACAGAGGAACCGATTGAATCAACTTAATGAATTGGATGAAAAGTGCATAGAAGCAGTAAATCATACAACTTTAATCCAACAACAGTGCTCTAAATGGCATGATAGATTCATAAAGAAGAAATTTTTCAAGGAAGGAGACTGGGATTTGTTATATGATTCACGGTTTAAGAGGGATTTCAAAGGCAGGCTACACACTCATTGGTTGGGACCTTATCAAATAGATCGAGTATTTGACAATGGTAGAGTTTGGTTGATCACCATTGATGAAAACACGACACCATTATTCACAAATGGTCATCGGCTGCGACTATATCACAAACCGATCTCAAAGGATGCTTTTGTTTCACATGTTGCAGTTGATCCAGACTATTAGTTAACGCCAGGGAAGGGATTTTTCTCAAACCCTATGAATTTTTAAGAACTGCAATGTCCACACATAATTTGTACATAAATAATTCATTTTTCATTCTATATTTTATCTATTTTTCATTTTGCACTTGATCGGGTTTGTTTTGAAGAATTGTGTGTAGGAATTAATTGGAGCAACAACAGTTGTGATTGGGCCAGATGATTGCAGACACCTTACATTGTTTTCCTGATTTAATAAAGTTCTTTTGAAGAAGATGGATGATTCATTAGTTTTCAGTAGCCAGCTCAAAATCCGCCTATTACTTAATTTGCACAGCTGCCACTCCTTACCTTGCTCATTCTTCTAAATTTCGCAGCTGTAACCCCACTATTTTCTAGTCATTTCACTTTTCCAGCAGCTGTGACTCCACTACTTTTTCCCATTTTGCCAAACTTCGCACCTGCAACTCCGATATTTTTTCATTATGACAAAGGTTAGTGGCCACGACTTTGATTATTTCTTATCCATTTCACTTCTTTCCAGCAGCTGCAACACTGCTATTTTTTCCTAGTCCGCCAAGTCTAGTAGCTATGACTCTACTATTCCCATTTCATTTTTGCTTTTTACTAGCAGCCACGACTCCGCCACTTTTTCCTACTCCACCAAGTCTAGCAGCTGATATTCCGCTATTTTTTCCTTTTCTCCAAATTTTTGCAGCTAGAACTCTGCCATATTTCTCCGAACTCTGCTCAAGTCTTCATTCTTATTCATGATCTACGACTCTGCTAGATTGTCTGTCTCCTAGAACAGTCTCGCCATCAATGATTTGACCAAGCTCCAGTTTAAATGATGACTCCACAACTCGAATCTCAATCTGCCAAGAATGAAGGAAAGTATTGGGCCATCTTGCTTTCCTATCAGCATGAATGTACTTATCAGCTTGGTTGGCGGTGTCTAACTCATCTTGGCACACGTGTATTTTACCAGTGATGTGACTGAGAAATATCATGCCACGACAAAATGGCGACTTCAGCATTAATTTTGAAGGTACGGGTTCTAACTATAATCATGGTTAGGCATCTATTGACATCGCAAGCAATAATGGTTATACTCGTTATTTATCCTTGTCATCAATCCATAGCAATTCAATTGAACCATAATCATGTGTCAAGCTGTTACCCATACTTATGACTATGACTGTCGTTTTACCTGACTTGTGCAATAATCCTGCCATGGGTTTTTATCCCAAAACTAACTGTGCCACCTTTCCAACAAGGCTCAATTCAAACTTCGACTATCCGTAAACCGTGTCTGCATGCAGTCAGTTCGATGTTTGAGATTGTTACTGGTGCATTCGTTATAACATTTCGCAGAATTTTAGTGGTATTGGCATTCTTATGAGATATGAGCCCCTAAAAATAGAATCTTTGTATAAAAACAGAGATGTCTTTGTTGTTTTTCAAGAAGCGGGATAGACGGATTATTTTCAATGCCTGAATGATTTTCATGAGGAAACAACCCTTGAATTTTCTTGAAATTTAATGAGCACTCATTCAGAGGTTCAAGGAATAAGGGTAGATGTTTCAGAGGCAATCCTGGCAGAGGTAACGAGATTTCCCAGAATCGGGCAATGCTGGTTTAGTCGAAAGCGCTATCATCCAACCGCAATTCAAGATATTCTGGTAGCTGGAGAAAGTGTTTGACCAATGAGAAGAGGAACAGCATTGGAAACCCTTCCAAGTCCTTGAGACCAAGTTGCAATCTTTTTGAAGAAATACATTACATGTGAGGGAAGGTATAGTGTTGTTTATCTTAATGAATTTTTACTCCTATCACATCTATGTCAACGTTGACTGTTAAACATGCCATACTTTATTTTTCACTCAGTGCAATGCATGGCCTACTATGTTAGAGGTGATCAACACCCCTTATCATCCCTCACAAATCATGGGTTAATTAAACTACTGGTCTTATGAGCCCTTGCAAAACATAATTTGACATGGGAACAACTTCTAGCTCGCCCAGAGGTACCTCGTGAACTTTCCTTAAAGATAGTGGATGAGGACTGGGGTTCCTCAAACTCATTTGGGGGCATAGAGATTGGAACACCAGAAGTTCGATTGGAGGATGAAGAGGAGATAGAAATAGAGGAGGATGAAACGGGGGCAGTTGAAACTAAAATAGCAGATGAAGAACATCAAGCAAAGGAAGTATCAAGAAGCAGTTTGGAAGCTCTGAATGTGGAATCCTCTCCCGAAATCATAAGAACTGTAAATCAAAAGGAGGGATTCGGCCCTATTTCTAAGGCGACAAGATTTTCCCTACCTTAGAAGAGGAAGGAAGGGCTAATAAGCAAGGGCCAAACATCTACCCAGCGAAAAAGAAAAGAATCAAGATTGCTACGACATAGAAGCAGGTCATCTTGTCGGGGTAGAGATTGGGATTCCTATCTTAAAACCTCGACCACCTGTTGATATACAAGAACCTGCTGAAACACAAGAACCTGCTGTAGAAGAACCTCAATTAGAGAATATTCTTTTTGAGAACAAGTTGTTAAAGGAGTAGGTACAAGTGTTTCGTGCAGAACTAGAGAAATGGAAGGAGATGTGCAGAAAACAAGCAAATAAGTATGTGGATATAGTGGGGGAGGCTACAGACCAATCAGAGAACTTCTCTTCCATTTATGGGAATGAAGGATGGTAAGAATTGATATGCCCAAAATGTGGGGATATCTTTAATTTGGCGGGGCATAAAGTTACAGTACTAGACTTAGTGGTACAAATATCTTCAGGAGCAAGACAATCAGAGGAATTATTTCTGCGCTTAGTCTCATCATTTCGAGGGCATTAAATCGACTCAGTAGGATAAAAGAATTAGGAAACAGGATCCTGTCACACAAGAACCAACATCCTCCAAAATGAATTTTTGTTGAAAATGCAATTCAGATAAAATATGTGAGAATGGGATACAAGGAAAAATGTTCTTACATAAGAACCAATATTATGAAAAATCTAATGATTTTCAATATAGGCTAAAGCTGCTAAAGGTAGGGGGATGCTGTCACACAAGAACCAGCATTCCCAATGGTTAATTGTCAAAATTGATTCCCTTAACGTATCTGCATAATATGAATGAGGATCAAATTTAGAATCAAACTAATCGGTTGTTGCATGAGGATATGCAAATGGATAGTTGCGGGGAGATGTTGGGCCCTGGAAATGCCCCTTTTTGACCATACCTATTTCAGCATTTTGCCCAGTTACACCCTACTTTCATAAACCATATACATGCCTTTTTCCAAAACAATCAGCAATCTTCACAAGGTATAATTCATTATTGTTTCATTTAATTAAATGCCTAAGATTGTTATGGTTATGAATTCTAACCTTCAATTTATGCTAACTTGTGTTGATTTCATTAAGTTAAGATCAAGTCACAGGTGTATTAGTCGCAATGCCTTGGGGGAAAGAATCATATGTGGTGCCAGTTGTTACTCTTCTGATTTGATTCCTCATATTTCAAGGGACAGTGCATCTCTCCATGTGAAGCTGTAACAAGTTGCTGAAAGAGAGCATAGCTGCAACAGACATGACGTCTCCCAATTTGTTAAATAGTTGATCCATTGAATGCTAGAGTAACAAAATCCTTTATGATTAACAACCTCATTCATTATGGCTGTAATAGTTTAGTTGTAACTCTACAGCACGAAGATCAAAGATCTTCATTGCTGCACGAAATTAGTGGATCATGAACTGTATTTTGCATGTATAAATATGGGAAGGCTTTCAGAGTCTAGGGTTGGATAATTATCATTTTGTATAGGTTGTAACAGAGATTGATACTGTGGATTACCATCTTATAATGAAGAGTGGAGTTATTTCCATTCATGTGTTTTAATTTGTGGTAGTTCACGGTGTCTCTATTAGAAGGCCAGGGCCCGCCTTCTCGTAGAGATTGCCGAGTTAAGTAGGTAGTTAGATTTATTTCCTGTTGTGTGTTTGTGGAATTGCATTAGGCATATTTCTAATAGCCGCAACAGATATTTATAATTGCATTCTTTATTGGTAGCTTATTTTTTGCATTTCGAATAGCTGCAGCTGTGTGGTGTGACAATCGACTGTGTAGGTTAGTTTGATTAATGCATGTGTGTTCAATAGCTATGATAGACAAGCTCATCTCCCATTCCTTTCAGTCATTTATGCTTTCTAGGATTTCCAATAGTTATCAATTTATAGTTCAGGCTTATTTCTTAATTCTGGTTGTTGTTGTATCTTTAATTGAATTCATAGATTAGGCAGATTATGGTTGAGTTACAGTAGTTGCTGAATGAATCATTTTGGTAAGGATTGAATACTATAGTTTGATAATTATAGGACTTAACTTCTTGCAAAATTAATCTAGTTCATTTCTATTCTTAGATCAATAACTGCTAGGTTGATTTCTGCAGGAAGGTAGCTGCACTTTGAATTCCTAGATGTATGAGTTAGATTAGTTTTATTTATGGAATGAGTTTGGTTGAGCAGATAGGTAGGATTATTATCTCCATTCACTTAATCAACTACTGGAAATGTTTATACATAGATTGTGCTTATTTCCATTGAAATAAAAGACTTCCCTAGGTTTGACAACTTATATTGAGCATCTTGTGTCTTAGTTGTAATTAATTGGCATATAGGGTGATCAACAGTGCGCGGAGCTACAACAACCCAAGTGCACCATTTACACTCCAAAAACCACCTTCATCCATCCACCAATTGCATTGGATAGGTAAATGCCATTGTTTTTTTCATTTAATTCATTTTTCTGTGTTTTTATTCATTGTTTTTGTAATTTTATTCATTTTTGTTTGTTTATTAAAGTTGTAATAATCCCCAAATTATTAAAAGAATAAAGAATTTTTCAATTGCTGAGTGTAAACCAACACAATGAATGAACAAAATGTTAACATGGAGTCCGGTGGAACCAATGAAAACCCTCAACAAAATCCAAATGCCCAAGAAAATCAAAACCCCCAACAAAAATTTGACCAAGATGACTTGAACCATTCTCTAAATGAGATGAGAGTGCACACTCGAGAACTAAGAAACACAGGGGAACCATCTCGAGTGTCCCTTGCCACCTCAATTGAGATCTCAATTGAATCCATCATCTATGCACATTGCCCACTGACATGACTGAATATAGAGCTAGGATGTGGGAGTATTATTCCATGGGCATTTCCAAGGAGGAAATAAAATATTTGAATATTACAAAGGAAGTGGGCTATTCTCTCGACCCTTTGCACCCGAGGCCCAGTGGGTGCTGTTGAGAGATCCCTTACGCCATCTGCTTACTCTGCCAAGACCATCATTCTTCCCTGAACGCCGTGAAAACTCAATAGCCGCTTATGGGCCTCGCGTCATCTCGACACTGAAAAAATCAGGATTTACTACAGGCTGCAGTTAATGCATGGATTGCATTTTGAAATTCGTCGACCTATGACTTCTGTGTTCCCCACCTCCCTACGCACACAGAAACCTACATTCTTATTCCTTTTGTGCTGCACTGCGCTCTTGCCTCTGTGACGAATTAGAGAGCATAGAGGGCCTGCAATTAGAGAGCAGCGGGCATAGGGCCTGGGATTAGAGAGGTCTATGCTCGTACGCTCCTTAAGTCAGTGTTGAAATCCCTGGATCCATAAAAAGAAAATTAATGTGCAGTTAGAAGCAATGTAGGTTTCAAAATGTGGGTGCCAGGCTAGGGAGAATAACACCACCAAGAATGCTGGTTTCAAACTCATTCCCATTTCTTTTGAGTCTTGATCTTTTTTATTTCAAAGTCAATTTTTTATTTCAAAATCGAAACTCATAACAGAAAATTTCAAAGTCAAATTTTTTATTTCAAAATCAAAACCCATAACAGAAAAGCTTAAAGATTTTTTCTGCAACTGTCGCAAGTGACACCAAAAACACATGCATCACAATGGAGATGCCAATGGGTGCCAGGCTAGGGAGAAGAAAACCAAGAAAAATGTTGATTTCAAACAAATGCCCTGGTATGTTTTCCATAAGTTTATACAAATCTGATTACGAATCTTTTTCAATTCTTTTCATTTTAAAAGGGTTGAAATGTTGAAGTGTAAACCAGAGTGGTTAAAAGATCTAGTTAAAAATGATCTTTTATATATTTTTCAAAGCACAAATATTGTTTTCTTCTACGATTTGTAATTTAACAATGGATTCTTAACATTCTCTTACCAAAAACTATGGATGTGGATCTTTGATATAGGAGGTCGAAAGAAAACAACGATTATAATAGGTAAAAATGTGATTTCTTCTATTTCAGTAGAGGCAATATGTATTTTGTTTCCATCTTTTCACTAACATTCTCTTCGGGGATTGTTATCAATCTCTTCTTTCTATCGTAGGTTTTGCGATTGGAGGGGCTGTACTGGAAGCATTAGCATTAGCAGAATTGGTTTTTATATTAAAATGCATAATGATAATGAAATATAATATTTTTATTTATCAATATGAATTTATTTTATTTTTGGGTTTAGTCAGCATTGGGTGAAAAAATGAAGATGGGTGTCTATTTTGGGGGGTCTCGTGAGAAAATAATTCTAGTTTTTTCATGTTTTTCAACTTCGGGTGAACAAAAGTGATATTTTTGTTTAAAATTTCACTTTGCCATAAAAAGAAAACTTTTGTAGAATTATGTTAGCTTTCTATTCATAATTTTTTCAATTTTTTTTATTAAGATTTGATATGTCGATTTCGCAAATGTTTGACAGTGTGTTCTTATAAAATGAAAAGACTACAAAAGAGTTATGATTTGTTGCACCACTAAAATCATTGTTAGACTTGTGTTTTGCAAAAACGGAAAATGCTACGACAATCTACACACAATGTACTAGTGCCTGACTATAAGTTTGCATCCAATGGATCTATATACTAATTATTATATTTTTTTAAAGTCGATCAATGGGGAAACTTAGTCGATTTTCAACAACTTTTTTGTTGCACCACTTTTCTCTCAATCTGCTATAAAAGCAAAAAATCTACGAACACCCTTTTGAAGTAGACACACCATTGAAGAGTCCGACATTTTTTTAAAGAGTTGAATCATAACTCGACACATGTTACGAAAATAAAACTTAAAAAATATCATTTCTTATCTATATACAACAAAATTTATACCGTCGTAAAGTAGATTCAATGATGAATCTACTAGTATGAAGTCCGACATTCGTTTTGTTGTGTAAGAGGTCGTTTTTCCCTTCCGAAAATGGGGAAACTTGAAAATTCTGCAGCAATCTGAATTTTACATGTTTCAGAGATTATTCGGCCGAAATAATTATTCGGCCGAATAATTATTCGGTCGAATAACGTTTTTCCGTAACGGCGCCGTGATTATGGCGAAAGTTATTCGGCTAAATAATGAAACGGAAAAAAATCTCGTCGGCCGGGAAAAAAAAAAAAAAAATGTAAAAAATGTTTTTTATACTCATATAAATAAACTTAAAGTTAATTCATTATTTTCGCATGTTTTAACTTCGCATTTTTTTGTCAAACTAATTTTGAAAGGAGGAGACATTTTTTGCAAAAGGAGGTTTTTACAAGGTATGTTTCTTCTTCTATTTTACAAAAGACATATTTGCAAGGAGTTTTTCCAAAATATTTCTTTTCTTATTGCATATTTGCAAAGAAGACATTTTTTGCAAAATGAGGTTTTTACAAGGTATGTTTCTTCTTCTTTTTTCCAAAAGGCACATTGAAGGTGATTTTTTTCTAAGGAATATTTGCAAGGAGTTTTTCCAAAATATTTCTTTTCTTATTGCATATTTGCAAAGAAGACATTTTTTGCAAAAAGAAGTTTTTACAAGGTATGTTTCTTCTTCTTTTTTCCAAAAGACACATTGAAAGTGTTTTTTTTTTAAGGCATATTTGCAAGGAGTTTTTTCAAAATATTTTTTTTCTTAGACATGTTTGCAATGAGATTCTTTGCAAGGATTGTATTTAAAAAGTGTGTATTCGAAAGTATTTTTGCAAAGCAAATGTATTTTTCCTTCTTATTTCTTTGAAAGAGATTTTTTCAAAGAGTTGTTTTGGTAAGATAATTTACAAATGGTTTTTTTCCAAAGTAGTTTTGCACTTTCCAAAGTAGTCTTGCACTTCTTATTTATTTGAAAGGAGTTTTTTCAAATAGTTATGTTGTTAAGGTATTTTGCAAATGATTTTTTGCAAGGTAGTTTTGTACTTCTTATTTCTTTAAAATGGGTTTTTTCAAAGAGTTATTTCTTTACAATGGTTTTTTCCCAGATATGTTTACAAATAAGTTTTTATTCAAAGTACTTTTTTCTATTGGTTTTTTTTGTAGATATTTTTTCAAAGAAGTTTTTTTGCAATGATTTTTACAACAAGGATTTATTTACAAGGTGTTTTTATTATTTTCCAATGGGTAGGTAATTTATTGTCGAGAAGTTTCTTATTTCTTTCGAAGAAGGTTTTTTCAAAGAATATTTTTGTTCAGAGAGTTTTTTCAAAGGAAAGTTAATTCCAAAGAAATCTTCTTCAAAAGACTCTTACAAAATTTTTATAAGGTAGAGAAAAATTTCAGTTCATGTTTTTATAAATTCCGAAAATGTTTTTAAATCTTAATTTATTTATTTTTACTATAAAGTAACATGATTCTTTAATTTATCATCTATAGATTAAACAACCATGGGCAATAAGAGAAAACATCAAAGAAAAGCTAATCGTAAATGTGATGATGATGATAATAGAGAGAAACAAAAACTTAGATATATTGTCAAAAAAAAGGGTTGCCGAAACGGAAGAGAGAACTATTGAAGATATAAATACAGATTTAAATGATAATGTTGAAGAGATGGAAATTGAAAATAGAGTACAAGAAGAACAAATTGAAGTTAACAAGAACATTGTAGAAGATGTAAATAGTGATTTACATGCTAATGTCGATGAAGTCAATATTGAAGATCAAGTTCAAGATCCAGAAATTAGACCTGGTATGTATATATCATATATTTTCCCAATTCATTTTTTTATAATGAATTTTATTTTTTGATATATGTTAAATTAAATTTAACTTGATGTATAGGTACTTTTACTATTGATGATGAAATGTTAGAAGACATTGATTGCGACAAATATGGAGAAAAACTACCAATACATGTTGCACGATATTGTGCTACAAAAATTTATGATGAAGTTCTCAAGGATTACTCAATAGCAGGACAAGCACAAATTTTGAGATGTTTATTAGTGTCCAAGAAGTTAGAAGGTGCTACATCATTATTGGGTATTCACAAAGCGACAAAAGAGTCGAAATTGAAACAAAATGTGATGGAAAATATAGGTGATGCAATAAAAAAATTTGAAAAATCCAGGAAGAAAGATATCAGTGCTGCACGTAAAGCAATTCATACAGCAATTCTTTCAGCTAGTACTAAACAAAAACGTTTGACAACAGAACTAGCAAAAGCAGTTGGAACATCAAGAAAGACATTATACAAACATAGCAAATTCAAAATGCAAATAGATGAAAATAATGAACTTGCTTGTTGGGCAATTATTTGTAGACAACCTTACAAAGATAGATTAGGAGCAGGTGTTAAAGATATTGTACGAGAATATTGGTTGGAACATGCTCGAGTTTCACCAAATTCAAGAGATGTGATACGCAAAAGAATATCACGAAATGTATATGAAAGCCAACCAAAACATATAATGGACATGACACAAGTACAATTGTTCAATAAATTCAAGAAAGATCATCGTTGAATTAATATATCAATCACTACATTTGTGCAACAAAAACCATGGTATGTTCGACCTATAACTATACGTGATACATGTTGTTGTCGTTATCATGTGCAATTTCAGTTATATTATGACACGTTTCTTGAATTTGGTAAAATGTTTTGGACAAATTCACCACCTCCGCCGACGATACGTGAATTCATATCTCAAATTTTATGTGAGAGAAATCACGATGAAGTATGTTATTCAAAGAAATGTGTCAATGGAAAACATTGTCATCATTGTGGAAATTTGGTGTTATTCTACAATAAATATCCTATCGATAATGATCAATCGTTGTCAAATGTAAATGTTGATTGGAAGAGATACGAATACATCAACTATAATACAAGTTCTAGTGATTCACATTCCAAAAGAATTGATTTGCTAGAAGACAAGATTTGAGTCACAGATTTTCTCAAAAAATTTGAAAGTGAAATTTATAAATACACCCATCATTCACATAGAGCATGATGGCAAGATCTTCAATTCAAACAGTCTCGTGAAATTTTTCCACCCGGAACAATTTTGTCAGTGGTTGATTTTGCTGAAAACTATACATTTGCTGCACAAAAAGAAATACAGAGTGAATACTATCACTCTGACCAAGTTTCGATATTTGTCCATGTTGTATATAGACATTCTCAACAAGATGTCGATGGCATTGAAAGCACATGTGACAATAGAGATGTGATTAAAGAATATCACTTCTATATCAGTGATGATCATACACACGACACACATTTTGTCCAACATTGTATAGAAAATATTTTCTATAACTCACTGAAAAAACACGAAGTCAAATTCAAAGAGCATTGGATATGGTCTGATGGATGTGAGGGTCAATTTAAATCTTCACGATCATATTTTTGGTTATGTCGACTTCATAAAGCGCTGAACATTAAACATCGCTGGAATTTCTTTGAAACTGGGCATGGAAAAGGTGAGCATGATGGTGCAGGAGCATGCGTGAAAAGAGCACTTCGAAGATGGCAAATGAACTATTCTTCTGCACGGTTTCATTCAGCTGCAGAGGTTGTCCAATGGTGTCAATTAAATCTAAGCCATGATTATAATCAACAATCAAAAGACGTGCGCAGGTATGTCCACTATTTTTTTAATTTATATTATTTCTTAAAATTTTTAAAAATGTATATACTAACATTTAAGTACATGTACACTAACACTAAAAATTGTTCTTTGAAAGTGATTCATCATTTATTGTGTAGGTTTTTTTGGCTTGTTGGGGTCCAAGATATAAATAGATCAATACCATATGACGCTAGCACCATACATGGAACTAGAGATCTTCACTCTATTCAAACAAAATCATTTCACAACGTGTTTGCATTTGACAGTAGAAAGCAATCATGCTTTTGTCATATTTGCATTGAAAATGTTGAGTCTACAGAAGTTTGTGAAAACATAACAAACAACTACGTAAAAGCTTGGAGACACATAGAGATTAATCCAAAAGAAAAAATGCCACTGACAAGTGTAGAAGAATTAGAATCAGAAGAAATAGCAATATCGTCTGATGGTGATAGAATTTCAGATCTTGTAAGAGAAGGTAATAAACTTGTTTTTGACTTTTAAGTCAATTGTTCATTCTAGTCCATCGCCATAAATATAGTCAATTTAATTCATTTAAATACGCTAACACCAATCATAACTTGCACAGGAGATGTTTTCGCTATGATTGCACCTGTAGACAACAACGAAAATGTCAAATATTATTTAATGCGATGCACTGAAGGAAAAATGAAGTTATTGGAGGACTACAACGACAACGGATTTACATACGAAAGAGGATCCATCATTTTAAAAGGCTACTTTTTTCAGCAGACACATATGACTAAAAATTATGTCTACTTTCAAGATTATGAGCCCGATGTTATATGTTGTCAGTATAGTCATTTAGTATGTGCATCTCGAATAAAATTGATACAAGTTCCATCAAAAAAATAGTTAAAAACCAAAAAATGGAAACTATCCATATGTGACCATGAACGGATAGTTGAAGATGGCATTCCATTGCGATGTTTTTAACTACATATCAAAAATAAATTGATCTATATTTTTGTCCATGTCAATTGTTGTGTGCAATATATTTTTTGTCCAATTATCAAAATTGTTGTGCACAGTATATTTTTTCATTGAGTTTTTATGAATATTTTCTTGAATGACAACTAACATAAGAGCTTAAATGGTTGTACTTTAACATGCTTAAAAATGAATTCAAATATAATTTGAAAATTCAAAAGTACTTTATTCGGGTCCCCATATGTCTATTAGACCACTAAGCGATGAGATAACGGATGTGGCTATCCCCACTCCGCCCCGAATTTTTACTTTTGATTGATTGATGCTAACGAAAAATCACAAAAAGACCTATTAAATTTTGTATTCTTTTAATCCATCAAACATGTTTCTTTAATACGTACTTCACCATAAATATGATCTGAATGAATTTTTTAAAACAAGTTGTTCATCTATATAATGTTTAAATATATGATTGTTGCACACAAATAATATATCTCACATGTAAGTTCACATAACTGAAATCATGGAAAATGAAGATAACAATCATTTGATTTTTAATCACAAACAAGAATTCCTGGATTGTGAAGCTTATGCTAAATTAGAGCAATGATTATTTACAACAAATCGATAAAAATTCATCGAATTGTTGTCTAAAATTCATTGCTCTAACTTAGCATAAACTTCACAATCCAGAAATCCTCACTTGTGATTAAAAAACAAAAAATCATTATCCCCATTTGCCATGATTTCAACATTTAAAAATTCACGAACTACAAAGTACCTGAACAATGAACACATGAAAAACATTAGTTAAATTTTAAAATTTACATACGCATATCAAACAATAAACATATGAATCAAACTACCAAAAAATTGAAACTCTTATCAAACATTTCGTACATTTTCTATCAAAAATTTCTATCATTTCATTTCTTTGCATTTTAGCATCCCATTTCTTAGTTTATTTTAAACCTTCATTCTTATGGTTCAACACTTTCTCAACATTCATTATTTTCATAACATTTCTTAACATAACATAATGAATTTTTTTACAAATTCAACATTTCCAGACTTTAAATTGCACCTATCAAATGTTTCAATGTTTCATCATAACAACATTTTAATAACATTTATTCTCAACATAACAAATTGAAAACATTCCTTCTTCCATAACACCTCCCATTCATTCTTTCCCAACATTCAATTAACATTCATTCTCAACATTGAATATTTTCTAACTTAAATTAACATTGTAAACATTTCTAACCCCTCCCATTCATTCTTTCCCAACATTCATTCTTCCATAACATTCATTATCATCATTCAACATTTTCTAACTTTATAATATTCATTTTCATCATTCAACATTTCCTAACTTTAAATTGTACCTATCAAGACATTTTAAACATTCATGCAAAACACATTATAAACATTATCAAAACATTTAAAACATTCATTCAAAACATATTTTAAACATTTTACCAAACGAGAAATAATTAAACATGTACTCATATATAATCCAAAAAAAGTTAATGAACATGTGAATTCAATGTACATGTATGTATAATCAAAAAATAAACACCCTCCATGTCTGAACTACAACATATATATATCAACAAAAACAATAAAGTCTGAACCACTGTCCATTTGGACCAATAACTTTCCACTATTTTCTACTAGGACCTTCCCTGGGACTCAACTCAACCTACAATACACAGAAAAACAAATTATAAATCTAGATCATAAATTATTTAAACAATTTTAAACTAAATTCAAGATATTAAAATATTAAACTTATACCAAAAATACAATTCAATTATTAAAAAAATCATACATCAAATTCTTTGAATGCATGTCCACCACTTTTTTCCACTAGAGCCTTCCCTTTGGCTCCAAAGGATCTCAAAGAGCCAAGCTACAACATGTACAAAAGTAATTTATGAATCCTAAAGCATGCAAACAAGCTTCAAATAAATCCAAAAAATTTAAAGCATTAAACTTATATCAAATATCATTTCTAGTTCAACAAAATTACCTCGATGCCAATATCCGCATTCATTAAAGAGCCCACATCTTCACCCCCAATTTCCAAATGATCTCTCCCCTAAAATTTAAATTTTGTTAATGAATAAAACATAACTTAAATACATATAAAAAATTAAGCAATTAACTTAAAACCAAAACAAAAAAATTAAAATCATTAGCTCACAAGAGATGGTAAATCATCTAAAAAGTTGGAATCTAAAGAAACCTGCATAGATAAGTCAAATTAACAATAAGATACATTGATATTTATTAAAATTCAAACAAACAAAAAAAATCAAGTTCAATCATAAATATTATAATTAAAATACCTCTCTAAAACGCTCTTCATTTTGACTAGGTTGCTCTTCATTTTGACTACTGGAGACTCGAAAATTATGTGCATTTAACATTCTAGAAAACTGCAAACAAAATACATTTGCTTAATATATTTATTACTATGTAGCAAAAACTTCAATTCAAAATGAATAATAAAAAATCAAATTGATTGTCATAGTATAATCAACAAACCTCTCCCATACTCGATGTGTCATTGGATAACACATCTGAAGCTATATCTCGACAAGACTTAGCATAAACCCTGAGATCATCGATGCTCAATGTATCTACCTCATCATTCGTCTTGTAAACAAAATTTTGACGGACAATAGCACGAGCCCTCCCTCGACCCAAACCCACTTCAACTCCAACAAGAGCTGATGCTAAACCATCACCTACCGATTCCCTTGCAACTGTCCCTAGTTGGGATGTGGGCTCCATCTCTGATCTTAAAGCCACAAGCCTAGGTGGACGAGGTATCTCAGGTGGAGGTTGAAGAGTCGTAGGGTCTCTGAGAGCACCTTTTCGATTATATATTCGTCCCTTTCCAACTCCATAAAAGTCAGAAGGAACATCAGTATAGTTTGGCTTCATACCTAAAAAAAACTCCGCATAGAAAAATCTAGCAAAATAATTAGGAACCTCATCATTCCATGGCAATCGACCATAAGCTGCAAGAAACCGATCATATATAAAATGTGCAATTTGAGGATGCTTAAAATATTGCACTTTCAACATCTTTCACTTAAGGCCTTCTTTGAAATTAAACATTGAATTGGCTTGTTCTCTGGTAACTCTCTCCTTCACAACCTCCCAGTTGTCTGGACCCATAACTTGTTCCCTTCGCCTGTGCATCAAATGAACAAAACCATTCGTAGTTGGCCCAAGTTCTTCATATGCATCAATGAATTTGTGCAAAGACCCCAAAACAATCTCCAGACTTTGTCGGCTCTCTGGAGGGAGATCTAAAGAACAAAGATCACTGTTCAACTTGTCATAGTGGGATCTACAACTTTCTAGGATAGTTTGTTGCTCAACACCTTGCCATGGAAGCTCATCAGGTAAATCAGACGGATAAGTTGATATGGGTGTACAACCCTCAGCCAATGGAACATATGTCGTCCTCGCTCTAGGAGGATCTTCAGGACCCTGCTCTGCACCCAAACCTATTCCATCATCTACAATCCTATCTTGATCTTCGTCTTGCTTTGTCGAATTACGAACATCTTCTGAACCTCGCTCTGCTTCAAATATAGCCATAGTGAAAAGTTAACCTTGTCCAAAAGTTCAAAACACACAAAAATACAAATTATACATTCAATTAAACATTAATGTTCATACCAACAGAAGGTTGAGATCGACGCTCTCCAACAGATGACAAAGGAGAATCATTTGTACCCCTATCAACTCGTTGGTGATCAGACGACTGTGATGCATACAATAAACTCGAACCCCGCGGTGAATTCGACAACCTTGGACTACCAATTGGAACACCAATTCCTGATGAATTTGATGACCTCCTACGCTTTCCCCTCGAAGACTCCACTCTTTCCATTTGATATGATTTCTAAATTCACACAAAAATTAACAAATTGAAATAGTACATGTTTATCCTACGAGCATAGAGTCATATCTTATAAAAAACTACAACAAAATGTAAGGGTGTCTAAAGTATTATAAGCTAAGATTTTTTGTAAGTGCCTCTCCTAACTCTAATTAATTAACTAAAATTCCTTACCATTACTACTATTGCAACGTAAATATATAAGTAATAGTCATTTCATTATCAAATATAAATTATAACACATTTAATTGTAGTACTATAGTAACCTTAAAAACTTTTCATCCATCAAATCTGGTTGAATTATATATCTCAATTAAAAAACATCTCACAAAATATATATATATACACTTACTAGAAGATTTCTACTTTATATTTATAATAGAAAAATTTACACACTCAAGTTGTACATGTTAATTCTACATACTTAAAGGCATATCTCATAAAGAACTGCATACCAAATGTAAGAGCACTACTATTGCCCGATAAAGATAACATTGATATTCATTTCATAATCAAATAAAAAGTATAATGCAGTTAATTGTAAAGGTATAGTAACCTTGAAAATTTTTCATCGATCACTTATGATTTTAATCTATATTTCAATAAACAAACATTTCATAATATTCATAAAAAAAATAATTAGGGAACTCTGTTCATGAACAGAGTTCTTTAACTCTGTTCATAAACACAACCAATAAAATTTACATGACTATTTTATGATTTAATTTTAAATTTTCATATTTATGATTTAACGCCCTACTGTGCTAATATGATGAAACATACACGAACACGTTTCATGATCATGAGCTCTGTTCATGAACAGAGTTCATGATCATGAGCTCTGTTGATGAACAGAGTTCATGATCATGAGCTCTGTTCATGAACAGAGTTCATGAACAGTGTTCCTGAACTCTGTTCATGAACAGTGTTCATGAGCTCGGTTCATGAACAGTGTTCCTGAACTCTGTTCATGAACAGTGTTCCTGAACTCTGTTCATGAACAGTGTTCATGAGCTCGGTTCATGAACAGTGTTCATGAGCTCGGCTCATGAACAGAGTTCATGAGCTCGGTTCATGAACAGTGTTCATGAGCTCGGCTCATGAACAGTGTTCATGAGCTCGGCTCATGAACAGTGTTCATGAGCTCTGTTCATGAACAGTGTTCATGAACTCTGTTCATGAACAGTTCATGAACATGAACTTTGCTCATGAACAGAGCTCTTGAGCAGAGTTCATGAGCAGAGATCACGAACAGATTTCATGAACATGAACTCTGTTCATGAACAGAGTTCATGTTCATGAACTCTGTTCATGAACAGAGTTCATGTTAAGGGAATAAAGATTGAATTGCTTAACAAAAAATTAAAAATTAAAAAACTAAAAAATCTAATTTCGCGAAGGATACATACCTGTAACCCAAGAAGCTAGCGAAAAGACTCTCAATCCACGAAGCCTCACCGGTTCGAACCACCAACTCTTCAAATAGCAAATATTTCCTTCACACAACACCGAATTATGTTGTCAACTAAAAACTATAAAAATAGGATAACAAAATCAAAACAAAACAACTCAACAATCAAACGTACCTTCAATTTAACTGTAAATGCTGCGTGAAAATCGCAACACCGACAACACACCGATCACAGCACCTCAAAAACAAACGAACAACCCTGCAAACGAAGCACATTTCGTCAAATCGGTACAGAAATAGACCGTATAAAATTAAAATTCAAATTCAAAAGAAAAGATCAGCAGACAACAGTTACTTACACTAGGACGTTGACTCCACCTCGTCACGCCAAGCAGAACCCCGTTAACGAACACAGCATCTGCCCACCACCCTTCGTCACTTATAGTTCCAGCCTACCCCCTCGCCACCGAAAACAACTTCCACAGCTGCGACACGATAAAATAAGACAGTAGACGGGAAGGGATGCCTCAACACCAGACGAACAAGAAGCGGACGGGAAGGGATGAATCAACACCTGACGAATAAGCAGCGTACGGGGAGGGATGCATCAACACCACATGAACAAGAATCGATACCGGTGAAGTAACAGCGTCATCGTCACAAGCGTCGACGACGCAGGGTGGCGCAAATCAACTACGGGCCCGCTTACGGGGTCCAGGAATTTCTAGCAAAGAATGCCAAATGGCAGTCCAGGCCAGGCTTTTATGCAGAAATAGTATTCGGCCGACTAATTATTCGGCTGAATAATTGTTCGGCTGAATAATTATTCGGCCGAATAAACCAACACCCGAAATTTTTTCCGTCCGGCAGCCGTTTGCACACATTTCAAAGATAGCCGTTAAACGGAATGGAGAAATGTTAGAGGTTATTCGGCCGAATAACCACTACATTATTCGGCTGAATAATGTTAATTATTCGGCCGAATAATGAAAATTATTCGGCCGAATAATAAATATTATTCGGCCGAATACCCTCCGCTAAAACGATTTTGCACTAGTTTCTCACGAAAGTGTTACCCACTTCACGTTTTTACCCCATTGTAAGGAGAATCAAATCTTTTGAGGTGTGAAACTTGCTTAAAATTTTGAATTTTAAAAAAGATTTGCACATATATAATTTTTAATCCTTTTTTATTATTTGATAAATATGAAATCAACATAAATTTATGTTTGTTTACTTTATTATAAATGATTTTTTTTTTAATTTTTTGGTCATTTGGTCTTTCATTTGTAGTGATTTTTTTTTCAATTTAATATATGTCCGTAATTATTTTATGAAACATGTTATTGAAAAAATCTATTTAATAATTGTAATTATCTTCGTCCTATTTAATAATAATAATATATTTTTAGAGCATAGTCACACCAAATTTGTATATGATATGAGTTGGTTAATGAAATAAGGAACCTTCTTACTTATAGGATGAAATGTTATGCTTTCCACTTTAATTTTATTCTTAATTAAATTACTTATAAATATAAAACTTTTGAAATATAGTACAATTTTATATTTATTAATATATCCATAAGATTTATTTTAATTTAATTTCATGGTAAAATTGTAAAGTATAATGTTGGTGGGTCACTTTTTAGTTTATTTACATTGTTTCCATGGTTATTTTTTATTCTATTTATTTTCATAGTTTTCATATATTTAAGTTTTAAACGTCAAAATGTTATGGGTTTCTCATAAAACATAAAAATGATTTTATGTTATTTTATTTAGATAATATTGAAGTATTTAATATTTTATTATAAAAGTTTTATTTATATTAATATAAATTTTTGAATTTTTAATTTTTTAAATAAAATTTAATTAGTGGAAAATTTATATATATAATTAAGATAAATTAAACTCATAATTTTGTGAGGTTCCACAATATATGATATTGGTGTATTCAATTATATTTATATATATATATCTATAAGGGTAATTTTCAGGGGCGAAATTTCGCCAATTGGCTATTTTTGGGATTTTTTTCAAAAAATAAATTCGCAATTTGGTCATTTTTAGTCTCTAATATTGCCTATATTTACATAAAACATGTTTTTTTATCATAATATTCGCCAAAATTTACACATTTTAGTAGTAAATTGTATGTTTCATATTTAATATTCGCCTACCTATCTATATACATGTTTTTTTCAATCCAAAATAGTCGCCTAGGATACTATACATTTTTTTTTAACAGAAACATGGAAAAGAGTGTATTTATAAAAGTTGTGCACAACTATTCATTACATGCATATGATAGAGTTTTTTTTACAGAAGAGGAAATTTCTAAAAAGAATGGAACTATAGTTTCTATCAACATATCTTTAAAAGCTTTGAGCCTTTTCTTTCTAAAACTGTTCAAAATGGTGTTGGGATAAACCCTGATAAACTGTCTGTTTAAGAGAATGCAGAAATACATTGACAAAATATATGCAAAATTTTGAAACCTAAGCTATAAAGGAAATTATCCATGATTCTTGAACTGGGCAAAGGCCATGTCCACCATTTCTTGATTGACCGTGGGGGTTTCCTGCACATAACTTCCCTGCGTTTTCCCTGTCAACATTGCCATATCTTCCTACAGCATATCAACCTTTCCCATAAGCTCGAACAAATTTTTCTCTAAATCATCAATCCTCAAATCTTGGCAAGAAAGCTGAGAGACTGTGTGATTAAGGTTCGTGGCCATCTCCTCATTTTGCTTCACACTGGTATAGACGACATCGTAAGTACTGCGAACCGAGATTTTAATATCCACCACAGTGCGGCTTAGCGCAGTAATGGCCGCCATTACACTTTGCATCATTCCAAGGTTAAACGGAGGTAGCAGAAGAGGACGGGGGGATGGAGGGGAGTCCAGTTCGCAGAGGGAGAGCTGACTTAGAGCACAGGAGAAATGAGGGGGACAAGCCATCGCGGGGGAAGAAGGGAAAGGAGCGGAGGGAGGAGTTAATAACGGCTCGTGGGAGCTAACAACACAACAAGAAGCCATGTGACAGATGCGTGGAGGGTCGGGATGGCATGTGGCAGAAGCAACGAGGGTCTGGGGGGAGAGAGGGTAAAAGGACCCAACCTTTAAGCTTGAGCGAGGGATGAGGAGAGCCCTCGAGGGTCCAAAGGGCCCAACCTTTAGGATTGTAATAAAATTATTAACCCTTGACATTATCTTAGGGGATGAAGTGAAATCCCATGGCACTGTTATGATCCTGCACGTGCCCAAGTTCTAACAAGGTTCCTTTAGTAGCCTCTAAATCAGCAAGCCGATTGTTCTCTCGGAGGATGTAAAAAAAACAGACCTTGAGGAAGAGAGCGTTGGTTTTTATTCGTTGCATATATCTGTAAGCTTTTGAACCTTGAGAGGAAAAACCCTTTCTCATGATTTAAATAACATGTCTAGAGTCTCCATAAATTTCAAGATTGTCAATACTGAAGGAGGCCGCCATATCTAATGAGAGAATAAGGGCTATCCATTCTGCCTCATTATTTTTCTTGCTACCTAGGCCCCAAGAGAATGCTATGAATTTATTTCCTCCGGGATCAAAGAGTATCCCACCCGCACCTGCCACCCCAGGATCCCCTTTGGAAGCCCCGTTGAAGAAAATACTGTGACTGTTTTGCTCCTTCCACCACTTGAAGAAAGAGTTTGGATCTTTCCTGATTTCCCAATCAGAGTAGAGATGGATCTTTTTGGACTGAAGGGAGCTACCCTTCACGAAGACACTACTCCATTGGAATTCAAATAGAGAGAGAGGTTCCTGAGCTGGGATGATAACTCCTTTTGAAGATAGAGACCCAGATATCATTGCAATGGATTTGGTGGCAGCTCTATAGTTGTTTGCACTCCTACCCTCGAAGATACTTTTATTTCGATTCAACCAGATCTGCCAACAAATGTTCATTGGGATGAGGTTCCAAATTCTTAACATTGTTCTCTTGGATCTGCCAGGAAAGGAGCAACCCCAGTGATCAGTGAGTTCTTCTAGAGTTATAGGAAGAATGTATGCTCTCCATTGATTCCCCAAGACTTGAACCCACACTTGCTTAGCAAAGTAGCACTCCAAGAAAATGTGGAGGGAGTTTTCCTTGGCAATTTTAGACAATGTGCACCTTGAGGGACCGGCTATTCCCCTGGCTCTAAGATTGTCTGCGGTTAACAGTTTGTTGTGAGCTAGAAGCTAGAAGAATATGTTTATTTTGGGAATACCATCCGAGTTCCAAACTTTCCCCCATCTTTTGTGTACCAGAGTATTAGAGAAGGTGAGTTTTTCATAGCCGGCCTTGACTGTATATATACCAGCTTTCCCCCATCCCCAGAGATCTTTCTCTTTTCTGTTTACCGGGGCTTTCCCATGCAGAAGATTGAGAAAAATTTTGTAATCGTTTTTGAGATTATCTAGGGGACCCATTTGCTTCCAGCTCTCCCATTCTCCAGTGGCCTTCCATATCACTAAGTCTTTTAGCTTTGTGATGCCAACATTTTGCAGCCAGGCTCGTATAGAATCTAGACATCGCATCGTTCCAAGAGGCTTGTCTCCATTTATACTTTCGGTCCAGAGATTTATTCTTTTCTCATTACTAGGGATCCAGTAGAGGCTTTCTTTGATTAAATCTGTCGAGGAGGAGATGAGTCCCCATATTGCTGTGCCTTTTTTGTTGTTTGGTTTGTCGAGGCATCTTAATCTTGAGCTTCTTGAGTATTTTTTCCTTATTACTTCCTTCCACCATTCTTTCTTTCCAGAAATGATCCTCCATGCTAGCTTCGCACCCAAAGCTTTGCTTACTAAGACAAGCTCATGAATTCCAAGCCCTCCTCTCTTTTGCTTTTCTTTGACCGTCTTCCAGTTTACTAGGTGGAATTTTTTATTTTGTGTCTTCCGCCCTTGCCACAAGAACTTTCTC
Source organism: Larix kaempferi (assembly GCA_027924585.1). Taxonomy (NCBI): domain Eukaryota; kingdom Viridiplantae; phylum Streptophyta; class Pinopsida; order Pinales; family Pinaceae; genus Larix; species Larix kaempferi. The sequence continues at coordinate 1,696,540 of BSBM01001127.1, forward strand.
ATCTCTGTACTAAAAGCATTCAGAGCAGAGATGGGAGACAACATAATTGCTGCTGTGAAGACAGGGAGCAAGGAGAGGATAGATTTTATCAAAGTGACTTTCCCAGCTAAGTTCAACCAGCGAGTTCCCCACGAATTTATTCTGTTTTTGAATTTCTCAAGGATAGGAGTCCAAATGGAGGAGGAAGGTTTTTTGAGAGAGATAGGAGTGCCAAGGTATTTAAAGGAAGACCAGTCAAGGCAGGGTTTAAATTCCATTATGGATGATATGAGTCTGACAATGGCAGGCTGGAAGTTCCAAGTGTATATATTGCACTTGTTTTCATTAGTTTTGCCCCCATAGGTCTTTAGGTAAAGGTCAAGGGTCGATTTAAATCTTGCAGCAATTTGGGGAGAAGCACTACCAAGGAGAATGGTGTCATCAGCGAACTGGGCATGATTTATAGCTGGGACATTTCGGACGTAGGCAATACCCGGGAGAGAGGCTGAAGCTAAAAGGGAGTTGATTTTTCTGCTTAGGGAGTCAGCCATAATGAAAAAAAGGAAGGGAGAAAGGAGACAACCTTGCCTCAGTCCTCGGGAGAGGCGAAAGAATGAGGAGGGTCTTCCATTTAGGAGAGGGGAGATCCACGGAGCTTGTTGAGATATTGTAACTTCAAAGAATATTATAATTGTACTTTATTATTCCGGAGATGTTTCATTCCTCCGTAAATATCTTATTGTATATCCGGAGATGTTTATTCCTCCGTCAGAATGTGGTAACTTGGGTTATTAGACTTCCCTAGTGGAGGTCGGCCCTTTATGTGTTATGTGGGTCAAAGGGTTATTAGACCACCCTAGAGGGGTCGGCCCAGTCAGTTGTAGTGGGGTATTTAACCCATTGGTTAAATACGAGCCTACGTGTACCTATGTAAAATACATGTCAGTGTAGTGTATAAATAGAGGAGGTGTGTTCCTCATTTGACACACTCACACACTTGAGGATAGCGCACTTGTGGAGGAGAGGTCTGCTATTGTGGAGGAGGAGATCATGTCTCAGGGTTTCATCTTTGTATATTGCTGGTCATCTATATTGAGGAAGCTTTGCTGGGTTTTCTACCCCATGAGGGTTTCCCAGGATAAATCTCTGTCTCTTATGTTTATGCTGTGCTTGTTGTTTCTTCAGTGATCCTGTATATGCTATTATTGTGAAATGGAATGTAATGCTACTATTTTCTGTCTTAGCATATTGAATTTTAACATGGTATCAGAGCTAACCTGAAGGAAGACAAGGTATGGCACTAACGACACTTGCTTTACTTACGACAATTTGAAGGTTAGGGTTTTATATAGCAAAAACCAGTCATCATAGAACTTTCGCTATAAATCCGTTTTGGCGAATTTTTCGGATCTGAAATTGTTACAGGACGAATATTAAATCTCCAGGTACCTTGTGTCCAAAGGAAAACCTCTAATTCGTTGTACTTTGTGATTTATGATCTGTACAATATAGGGTTTCTGCCTCTTCCAGATCTGAGTCAAAATCAGGTGACCTTGGGAAAAAGGTCATAACTTGGGCTAGGAAGCTCCAAATGAAATTTCGTGAAAAGGGACAGGTAGTACACAGACTGTACTATCTCAAAAAACTTTTTCAGAGGCTGAAGTTAAACCAGTGACACGTGGAACGCCATACAAGTTCGCTCTCCTGTATTATCCCATAAACAGGTCACGTTGCGACACTTGGCATAACTCTCTCTCAGAGAATCCAATTGAGGTCATACCTGTTGGGATGGAAAGCTAACAGATAAGGTTATCTTAGAAAACTTTTTCAGACCCTGTGGATCAAAAATTTCGGAGTTACACCAGAAACAATCAGGTACATATTTCTGTCAAAACAGAATTATTTTTTGGTACCTTCATTCATGGCTTCCGGAATTTAGGGCTTTGAAGAAAGTTGGAATTTTTGTAATCGGAGACCACGGCTGGATGCTACTCATCAAAATAGAAATTTAGAGACCAAGATCAGAATTTTTGGTTGGGCAAAAGGCCGGGCTTGATTAGACCCTAGTTCGGGACTTTGATCAGAAAAGTGGAAAATTAGGGCTTCTGTAAAAATGGGAATTTTTGAAATCTGTGACCACGGCTGGAAGCTCCTCAGAAAATAGAAGCTTAGAGCTTTGGATCAAACCTTTTGATGGGGCAAAAGAGTGGGCTTCATCAAACCCCAGTTCAGGGTCACGTCCAGTGAATCCGAAAGTTTCAAAGGCAAAATTGAGGAGTAAAACTTTGCAGTTTTCAAATTCTGAATATACCAGTTTGATCAGCTCATCAAGGCGCATATCTCTATCCTTTCGGAAGTTTGAAATTCAAAGTTTGAATTTTTGGGTTTCTCTGACAAACCCATATCTAGCTCCAGGTCCAGTTCTTGCAAATCAAGTGGATTGGGTTAATCCTAGAAGAAGATGGATTGGTCACCTGCATAAGTGAAGAAGTTCCTAAGGCCTTACATAAGAAGAATACAAGCGATCTCGATAGGTATGACTCATCGAGGTATGTTTCGATACTTGTCCATGATTAAGTTTATGGTATGTTTGTCTTCAGGTTACTACAGTTAGTACAATTTTGATTTTAGATTTGTCGTATAACCTTAACAAAATTATGAATGCATGATAGAAGATATTCATTGGTTAGGGTGTTGACACTTATGATTGTACTAAGGCATTATGATGTTGTGTGAGGTTGATGTTGTCTGCTAACAAGATACAGGTACATCACAAAAGACAAATCAGGTTCCATGACCATGAAAACATGAAGACAAAGACTCATCCATAATCTTTGTTCTACTTACGAGGTATGTATGACTTTGTTATATTATGCTTAACCTATGAGACATGCAGGTTCTAGCTCAGGATCTCTAAATCATTGAAGAGATTGTTTAGGTGTGTTGTACATAACCAAGTAGGTATACTAATCCAGGTATGTTTCCCATGAATCTTACCTTGTGTTAGGATCCCTTATATAAGTATACTTGGAATGATTGGTTATGCTTATTCATAAAGTTAGTAATCAAGGGATTATGCATATTATATCTTTTATCTTGATTGATGATATGCATGAGTAAAAGAAGACTTCCCTGAAATCTTGAATACTAATGTTTATTAACTATAATCATGACTATACATTTTCAAGATTATTTAGTACTATAATGTTTTGATAGCATTTAGAATATACTAATGAGTGTATGTTTGTGCATGAGATCATGAGGATGACTCTTGAGCATGCACAGTGGTACAGAATGAATAGAAGTTCAAAAGACATACAAAAGTTCAAGCGGGAAGCAACCACACAAACATAAAAGATAAGTATTTGAGTTGTTATTTGAAATAGTAATGATATTGCCTGTAATAGGTTGTATGCATATTTGTATTCCTAGAATATATATAATGCTGAGTATAAACATTCATAGAGCATTGAATAGTATACTACTAATGTGCATATGATTGGTAAGTTGGACAAACATTCCATTGTTGCTTGTCTAGAATGAAACCTCTTTGCTGACGTGCCGAGAACTGTGCACACTCTCAATAGTATGTTCTGGTGGAGATGGAAGGCATATAGATAGCCACTGTATGCATACAAGATATGGGAAAGTGTTGTGCCAAAGTATTGGTCAAATTAGTTGCATAACTATGTAAATGATATCTGTATCCATAATAGGTTATTATGTCAATATGATTTGATGATTATGAAGTATTACTAATCCTGTACTTAATTTTGATTTGTAGGGAAAATCATGATGAATGATGAACAAGCGATGGATGTTCAACAAAAGGATTTACAAATCAAACACACTATAGAAAGCTTATGGTTAAGAGATTCTCTTAGAAAGAGGAAGAGAATCATCATGAGATGTTTTGACCATTCTCTTAATAATGTAATCGGGTTCTGTATGGGTTCCCAGGATCGGTAGTCAATTGATGAGCTTAATGATCATCATGGGTGATGTGGATCTCAACCCTTGCTACAAGGTTGAATATGGCTTCTATACACATATGATATGGATGCAAGAAGAAACTCACCATAGAGTTCGAATGACTTTGAGGCTCATATTAGTAGACCCATCTGACGAGAGATGGCATAGATAGATATGCAGAAGATCACTCAATGCAGAGTGTGAATAATGGACAATTGACAGCTTCATGACAAAGCTTGGGCTTTACCAGAAGTAAAGCTGATCCTAACCTTTACCTAAAGGTTGTGGATGATGAACCTATCATACCATTATTATGTGTCGATGATCTCTTTCTGACAAGGAATGAGAAACAGATCATGAAAATGGCTGCAGAATTAAAAATGAAAGATCTCAGATTAATGCACTACTTCTTAGGTCTAGAAGTATGGCATGATCCAAAATGAATCTTTTAAATCGAGGTAAGTATGCTGTGAAGTTTCTAAAAAGATTTGATATGTTGGAGTGTAAAGCCATGGCCACTCCCATGGACTCCAACTTGAAGTTATTAGTTAATAACTCATCGGATTTAGTGGACCTAACCCTATATATAGACAAATCATTGGGCCAATGATGTATTTAACAAATACTAGGCCAGATATATGCTTTGTTGTAAATACCGTAAGTCAGTATCTAGTAGAACCTAGAAAGGTTCACTTAATAGCTACAAAGCATATAGTGAGGTACCTAAAAGGTACTTTAGATTTTGGTCTATATATAATCTTGGAGGTCATGAACTCCGTTTACATGGTTACTCAAATTATGATTGGGCAGGAAGTGTCTCAGACAGAAAGAGTACTTTAGGTGGTTGTTATAGTCTTGAATCTACCATGATCTCATGGTTTAGCAAGAAACAATCTAGTGTGGCTCTCAGTACTACTGAAACAGAATATATAGCTGTCTACTCTGCCAGCTGTGAAGCAATATGGCTTCAGAAGCTATTATATGGAGTGTTTGACTTAGAAATGGATTCCACTATGATTATGTGTGACAATCAAAGCTGCATCAAGATGATAGGAAATCTTGTATTCCATGATAAGTCAAAACACATTGAGATCCGATACTTCTATATACGAGATATGGTGTAGAGAGGAGCTATCAAGCTCGAGTATATAAGAACTGAGGATCAAATTGATGATATCCTGACCAAACCTCTGTCTCGAGTAAAGTTTGAACACTTCCGAGACAAGCTTAGTGTAGTTTAGAAGGACTCTCCTCGAAAGGGGGAGTAGCACAGTATCCGACATCAAGTCTATCTCATCAATGATGAGGTTACCTATTTACTGCACTTAGTTACCTAGAATTATTTAGATTTAGGACTCTTATATTCTTTTGATGATAGATGTATACATGCTTTTGATGTTAGTATACATGCTTTTGATGTTAGTTTTGATGATAGATGTATACATACTTTTGATGATTTTGATGATAGATGTATACATATTTTTGATGATTTTGATGATAGATGTATACATGCTTTGTTGATGATGATACATGTCGTGATTATACATGTTTTGATGATGATGATACATGTTTTGTTGATGATGATACATGTTGTGGTTATACATGTTTTTATGATGATGATACATGTTGAGGTTATACATGTTTTGATGATGATGATACATGTTGTGGTTATACATGTTTTGTTGATGATGATACATGTTGTGGTTATACATGTTTTTATGATGATGATACATGTTGAGGTTATACATGTTTTGATGATGATGATACATGTTGTGGTTATACATGTTTTGTTGATGATGATACATGTCATGGCTATACATGTTTTCATGATGAGAATACATGTTTTTGGTATACAACATGTGAAGGGATTGGATCATTCCTGGACTTCAGTCCGAAAGAAGAGCCGTAGACGTATGTCTTCGATAATGAAGGGATTGGATCATTCCTGGACTTCAGTCCGAAAGAAGAGCCGTAGACGTATGTCTTCGAGAATGAAGGGATTGGATCATTCCTGGACTTTAGTCCGAAAGAAGAGCCGTAGACGTATGTCTTTGATAATGAAGGGATTGGATCATTCCTGGACTTCAGTCCGAAAGAAGAGCCGTAGACGTATGTCTTCGAGAATGAAGGGATTGGATCATTCCTGGACTTCAGTCCGAAAGAAGAGCCGTAGACGTATGTCTTCAATAATGAAGGGATTGGATCATTCCTAGACTTCAGTCCGAAAGAAGAGCCGTAGATGTATGTCTTCGAGAATGAAGGGATTGGATCATTCCTGGACTTCAGTCCGAAAGAAGAGCCGTAGACGTATGTCTTCGATAATGAAGGGATTGGATCATTCCTGGACTTCAGTCCGAAAGAAGAGCCGTAGACGTATGTCTTCGAGAATGAAGGGATTGGATCATTCCTGGACTTCAGTCCGAAAGAAGATCCGTAGACGTATGTCTTCGATAATGAAGGGATTGGATCATTCTTGGACTTCAGTCCGAAAGAAGAGCCGTAGACGTATGTCTTCGAGAATGAAGGGATTGGATCATTCCTGGACTTCAGTCCGAAAGAAGAGCCATAGACGTATGTCTTCGATAATGAAGGGATTGGATCATTCCTGGACTTCAGTCCGAAAGAAGAGCCGTAGACGTATGTCTTCGATAATGAAGGGATTGGATCATTCCTGGACTTCAGTCCGAAAGAAGAGCCGTAGACGTATGTCTTCGAGAATGAATTCCTTGGTGGACGGTTGAGGATTAACTCATCCTTGGACATAGGTCCTAAAAGCACGGTGAAGGATTGGATCATCCTTGGACTTTGGTCCTGTAAACTGAGCCGTAGACGTGAGGTCTCCAAGAACATGATAGGACTGGATCGTCCCTGGACTTCGGTTCAAAAGGTACATGACTGGTTTACATCATCCTTTGATGATGTTGATGATCGTGGGATGACGATGCTGATGATCGTGCGATGATGATGCTGATGATCGTGCGATGACGATGCTGATGATCGTGCGATGACGATGCTGATGATCGTGCGATGACGATGCTGATGATCGTATGATGACGATGCTGATGATTGAGTGATGATGATGCTGATGATCGTATGATGACGATGTTGATCGTGATGCTGATGATCGTATGATGACGATGCTGATGATCATATGATGACGATGCTGATGATCGTGTGATGACGATGCTGATGATCGTGTGATGATGATGCTGATGATTGTGTTGATCGCGTGTTGACGATGCTGATGATTGAGTACTATCAACTCTGATGATGTTGATGTTCCAGTATTGAAGATGTTCCAGTAACTAGTTGAGTTACTGATGATGTTGAGAAAGCTTCCAATGATTTATAGATGTATCATGTATGATGTTGATGACTCCTTGCTCGTGCAGATGCTGTTATAATATCCTTCTCGTTAAGGGGGAGTGTTGAGATATTGTAACTTCAAAGAATATTATAATTGTACTTTATTATTCCGGAGATGTTTCATTCCTCCGTAAAGATCTTATTGTATATCCGGAGATGTTTATTCCTTCGTCAGAATGTGGTAACTTGGGTTATCAGACTTCCCTAGTGGAGGTCGGCCCTTTATGTGTTATGTGGGTCAAAGGGTTATTAGACCACCCTAGAGGGGTCGGCCCAGTCAGTTGTAGTGGGGTATTTAACCCATTGGTTAAATACGAGCCTACGTGTACCTATGTAAAATACATGTCAATGTAGTGTATAAATAGAGGAGGTGTGTTCCTCATTTGACACACTCACACACTTGAGGATAGCGCACTTGTGGAGGAGAGGTCTGCTATTGTGGAGGAGGAGATCATGTCTCAGGGTTTCATCTTTGTATATTGCTGGTCATCTATATTGAGGAAGCTTTGCTGGGTTTTCTACCCCATGAGGGTTTCCCAGGATAAATCTCTGCCTCTTATGTTTATGCTGTGCTTGTTGTTTCTTCAGTGATCCTGTATATGCTATTATTGTGAAATGGAATGTAATGCTGCTATTTTCTGTCTTAGCATATTGAATTTTAACAGAGCTCCTATCCAAGCTTTCACCCAGCTAACAAACTTTCCATCAAATCCAAATTTTCTCAAAATTGTATAAATAAAGGCATGCCTAACTCTGTCAAAGGCATTGGCCATGTCTAATTTAATTGCCATACCTGCGTCCTTGTTCTGCTTGCTTGAATGTATAGCCTCTTGCACTAATAAAATGTTATCATATATTTTCCTGCCTGGGATGAAGCTGCCTTGATTAGGAGAAATTATATTAGGAAGCAGTTTCTTGATTCTGTTTGCTATGACTTTTGTAAGAATTTTATAGGAAGAGATGCAGAGCGAGATAGGTCTGTATCTTCCTATAGATGTGGCCTTTTTATCTTTCGATATTATAGCTATGAAGGAGGTGTTGGTGCCTCCTCCTATCTTCTCTCTATTCCTAGTCCAATTTATCATTATGACAAGGTCTCTTTTCAGCAGAAGCCAACACTTTCTGTAGAAGTGAATGGTGAATCCGTTTGGGCCTGGAGATTTTTTCGGGTGTAATGACCACACAGCTTTCCTGACTTCTTCTTCGGTTACCTGTTCCATTAGCATAATGTTATCTTCGGATGAGATGAGGTTGGGGATATCTTGACACATTAGATCCAATTCTGTAGCTGGTGGCTCCTCTTCCTCTTTATAGAGAGACTCGAAGTGATTTTTGACTTTATCCTTTATAATTATGGGGTCTTCTATCTTCCTTCCATATTCTTTGGTTAGGCAAAGAATGTTGTTTTTCCTATACCTTTCCTTGCACTGAGCATGAAAAAACTTAGTATTCCTGTCTCCATCTTTGAGCCACAGGCATCTAGAGCGAAGTCTCCACTCCTCTTCCTCTCTTCTAGCTGCCTGCCGAATTTGAGCTTCCAAGTCATTTTCTTTTCTCAGCATGGCTTCAGATATCAAATCTATTTCCATTTTGTCTTGCAGAGTTTTCAACTCCCCTTGCAGAGTGATGACTTCTTCTCCTGGACTCTTCATGTTTTGTTTTTCCCATCTTTTTAACATTGTCTTGATATTCTTAAGTTTGGTTTCCCAAATATACCCTGGGGAGCTTGGGATAAACTATTTCCAAAGTGCTCTGACTTCTTCGAAGCAGTTTTCATACTCCAGCCACGCTAGGTTATATCTGAAGGGGAGGGGACCGAGGTTTCCGGGGAGTGAGAAAAAAAGGAAGATAGGGTGGTGGTCTGAGGCAATAGAAGCCAATATTTTGGAGTCGGGCAGAAGGGGTTTGCTTAGAAAGGATGAGCTGAGAAGAAATCTGTCGAGCCTGGCAGCGATATGTCCTGGGCCAGTTCTTTTATTATTCCATGTGTAATTTCCATGCAGGGGTTTTATATCCACTAGATTCCAGGATGCCTGTAGGTCTTCCAATCTCTCTCCAAACTGGTCTCTGATGTTAGAACCTCCTCTACGTTCATTTGCATTGATTGTGGCATTGAAGTCTCCAGCAACAATGCAGGGAGAGGGGTTTCTACCAAGTTGTAGATCTATCAGATTATTCCAAAAAATTTCTTTGAGCCCATGAAGCATAGGCCCATACACATTTCCTATCCAAAATTTGTCATTATTTGATAGATCTTCTATTTCCGTAAAGAGCCAATTTCTGTTGTTAATTGAAGAGTTACACTTGTAGTTACCTTTTTCGCACCAAGTGATGAGCCCTCCCAATGCTCCTATGGAGTTGACTACTATTCCTTCTCCTTTGGGCCATATTTGAGTTAAGGTTTTGAGACAGTCTGCCTCCTGCATTTTAGTCTCCTGGAGCATGAGTGTTGAGGGGTTCTCCAACTTTTTGATTCTTTTGATTGCTTTTGTCTTTTGCTTGCCTCCTAAACCTCTGCAATTCCAGGAGACTATCTTCATTGTTTTTTAGAGTGGTTGGACACTACTCTTTCTTTATTTTCCTCTGCTATTCCTTGATTTTTCTTTGTACTGGATATAATTCTAACATGTTGGTCAAGACTGGTTTGCTTACTCGCTGCTTTGTCTCAAGCTGTTTCTTGTTCTCTTACAACCTTGTTAAGCTTCCTGCCTTTTTTTTCCTGAGGTTCCATTTCTTCTTCCTTGCTTTCTGAGGTTTCTTCTTGAAATAACTTGGCTTTTGCTCTTGTGACTGAGCCACCTAAAGCTTTGGGCACTTCACTTTCAGGCTCCTCTTGTTGTGGTAAGGGTATTACCTAGATTTCCCCATCCTCTAGTTGCTGATTAGAGGCCTCCTGCCTTTCTTCTTCTCTTGCTTTTTCTGTTGCTACCTCTTGTACTTGGTCTAGCACTTGAACATGCTCTTCCTCAACCACTTCAGAGGATAAAAGCTGAAATTTGTTGGCTTGTCTGGTTGGATTCTGCTGCTTGCTGACCATTTCCTTCCTTTTTGGTGTTGCTTGATGAGGAAGGGAGTTGGGAAGCTTCCCTCCCTTTTTTCTAATCACCTCATTCCAATCTCCTTCTTGGGTTTCTTCCACTTCCGGTGCCTTTCTTTTAGGGAAGAGTTTAGCAAAATGCCCATATTCATGGCAGACTTTGCACTTGAAAGGAATCTGTTCGTAGTCCACAGTTTGTAGATGATTCCAACCGTCCATTAACAAGCTTATAGCTTCTGGGAGCCCTTTCTCAAGGTCCACTTCTACACATATTTGGGCACAGGAGAACATAGGGGGTTTTGGTTTAGATTTGTCTATGTATTTCCCCAATGAGTTGCCAATAGCTTTTAAATCCTCATCGTTCCAACAGTGCAATGGGAGATGCAGCAACTTGACCCATACTGGGACTGCAGAGGGGATATCCTTTTCTGGGTCAAATGAGAGATCCCACTTGTTAATGTACATTCCTCTTGGCCCCATGAAATAGGGTCCATTTCTAAAGATAAGATCTCTTTCCTCTTTTTTCTCAAAATAGAAGACGAAGAAACCCTTGCCATAAAAGATCTACTGAACTTCCCCTTGAATGAGAGGATGCCAATTTTTGTTGAGCCAGATCCCAATAGATCTCGGAGAGGGCCACAAACCAGTGAAGTGCCCAACAAACCCTTTTTCTGAGAGAGCGAGGGATTTGCATTTCGAGGCCGTGGAACCTAGTTTGACCTCAGGGATTGCAGACTTCTTAACAAACCTTGAGTCAACAGGCCCAACCGGCTTTTAGGATGAAGGTTGAGCAGCTACCAGCGTGCGAAAGAGAGCATCGAGAGGGGCTTGGCCCGGATCAAGGGGCAGATCCATGAGGGACGGCCGGCCCAAACCCTAAACGAGAACTCAAAACCTTTCAGATTCACCCAGTCTAGGATACTATACTTAAGTATAATATTAGAATCGTTAAAAAATACCCTGATATATATATATATATATATCTAGTCTTAGGGTGAGTTCATGACGTTGTCTCACACTTTTTGACAAGAGTGAAGGATGAAAATGGTGTCGTTACACCCTTAATCAAGATATCTTTGCATCTCTTGATTCAACGATTATATTGGATGCTGTAAACCCTTGATTGAGGGTTTATGATAATTAAAAAAAATTGAATCAAGAGCTTACTTAATCTTTGTATAGCTTATGAATACCCCTAGATTGGACTACATACTAATGTGGAAGCCTAAAAAATACTTGTAAACAAGCACCTTCCATGCTAGCTTTTTGGTGGGTGTATGGTGTAGGAGGTTCATCAAGAGTCACAGGAATTATAATCTCTTGAGAAAATTTATATATGTCAAATTATATTTGGTATTCAAACCCATAACAAATTTTATCCAATGAACAAGCTCATTCATAATGTTCACAGTATTGAAAATAAACCATACTAAAACAAAAATGAAAGAAACAATTTAAATTTTACCAAGAGCATTTTTTTGGTTCAATGCTACATGAAAGTTAAAGCATTCACATTCACTAGCTATTTACAAATTGTTATTTATATTTAGGGAAATGAATTTTTATTTTCGATATTTTTGTTTGAAGCTTGAATGAGTTACATTGCACTGATTCCATACAAAGCTCAACTCTCTACTTCCTAGATGCATTTGTTAGATCAATGCCATGTAGAAGAATCATGTTACCTCTGTTTCCTTCAAATCACCCCACACAACACATGAAAGAAGCAAAAGTTAATGAAATGCCAATGCCATGGATTTCATCTAGTTAACAAATTGAGGAAAATGCACAAAACTACCTCATATACATTGAAGAACTCATTACTTAGAGAGTTTCTATATTGAAAATAAGTTCACATGGTTCACTTATATCATATTAATATATGAATTCAACTTTTTTGCCCCTATTTTGGGGAGGGCGTTATAAGAGAATCTTATTGTAATTCATGCTATAATGGGTTTAGATCATCATGGGTATTCAAAGATTAAAGATTGAGTGCAACAACAATGTGATCATGTCTAATCAAGAAGTTAAAGACATCCAAAAATGAAAGGCTCATAATTAATTTGTGAAGGTTGTGATAAGGAATTTATGTCAACTAAAGGCACTTAGATCAATTTCATTGGTAAAACTTCTATGCAATGAGATTATTTATTTTGGATCAATATGTTTTCCATTGATACAAATTGACACAACATTTGGGTAGTGGTGGGGAATAAGAGAGATCTATATTATATAAATAATAAGTTTCTTTACAAGATATGATACATGTGCATGCTACTTGTGACCCTCTTCATGCTAGCTAGGTTCCTCTAGCCTTAATCTCATTTGAACTGACACTCACTTGAAAAATTTAGATTATTGTACAAAAAAGGAAACAGAGATGGCTCTGAAGTACAAAAAATAATCTAGGTCAAACTTGTAGAGAAAAATATATGGTTTCCCTGGAGAAGAGGAACTTGGATCAAAGGCATTTTCTTAGTCTTTCCAAGGACTAATCATGCTAATCCTTGCCCTCCATGAACCTTCAATTTATATTTAAGGAAAGTGGTTCAAGTCACTTCGGTTCAAAATCAAGGACATACAAGTGTACATATCTCATGCATCCTACTCAAAACTTGTACATTTTGTACTATATCATACATGTGTACCGGTTTTGAGTGGGATGTATGGGATATGTGCACTTGTATGTCCTTGATTTTGATCCTAACTAACCTGAAATGTGAGACTATATACCTATGGACATTTTAAGGGTTCCCACATGTTTCTTTTTGACATAATGTGGGAACCCATAGGTTACTTCAAGTAAAAACGTGGGCACCCATAGGTTGCTTCAAGGAAAAATGTAGGTGCCCATAGGAAACTACACACAAGGGTGGGGTGCATGGGAGGATTCTCCAATTGAAGCCTAGCAAGTATCAAAATAATATTTTTCACTACAAACATTGTATTTATAGAGTATGACTAGTAAATCAAGCAAGGGTAATCAAGTAGGGTTATAGCATTAACTCCTAACACCTAACCCACTAACCATTAAACCATTAACCACTAGTCTCTAATCCACTATTCCATTAGCCTCTAACACCTAACCCATTGAATCACTAACCCCTAACCACTAATCCACTATCCCCTAACCCGTAGCTTGCTAATCCATTAACCTACCAATGTGCTACTAACTTGTTAACCCATTAACCCACTAATCCACTAAAATTTCTATCCCATTTTCCCAATTTTCCTCAAACAAGAAGGGATCCAAAATATTTATTCCATACAATATCATGGGCTTAGTAAGAGATTCAAAGATTCAAAGAATGTCATCTTAAATGAAATGTCTTAGAAAAGAATTTGGATTTTCTAAAATAGCAAAGAAAGTGTATCCTTTAATTATCTACATCTACATTGGAGAAAGGTATCTTGAATTGAAGAATTAACTAAAAGTTAATCACGTTCTTTATAAGATTCCATCCGATGTTTCTAGTATGTAATGGGAAAATAGATTCCGTTGAACATCCATGTCATCCAATGTTTCAAGTGTGGTTTATTCTACAATTTCATTGGGTAGATGATGAAACTTAACAATAGAGAGGGGAATGTTCTAATCATGTTCCTTTGCATTAACTTATTCTTCTTACCTTCAATTCCATTCGTTAAATATCCTTTGAATCAAGTGATTTTGAAAGTCTTTCTCCATTGTGTAATTAGGGTTTTTCTCCAATTTCATTAGGTAGATGATGAAATTTAGCAATGGAGAGGGGAATGTTCAAATCATCTTCCTCTGCATTAAATCATTCTTCTTACCTTCAATTTCATTCATTAAATATGCTTTGGACCATGTGATCTTGAAAGTCTTTCTTCATTGGAATTATTATTCAAATATAATAATTATTAGAACTCTATGACACAAAAATAATACTGAATTTGAGTTGTGATAAGTTTCAACCTTATATTTTTGTATACATTGATATATTATTTACTTTATATAACTTTATAATATATTAAGTGGATTTCTACAATAATATTCCATCATATCAACCTTGTGATTTTCATTTGAATACTCAATTCTAGAATATTTAGAGTGAAGTGGGATGAAATTTTTTCGCTCATGATTCTCATAGAGATTGAATGAAAATGAAAGAATGTTAGATTAATCTTTATATAAGTTTTATTAAATAAAAGGAAGAACACCAAGTAGATGTGTGTGATTGAATTGGATTGGTTTTTACTCCTCTTTCTGTTGATGATCAAAGGTCATAGAGAGGGTGATTTACACTATTTAATTGAAGTGCATACTCATTTACTTTCAACCCATTTCTCAAGATGTCCAACTTATTTACTCTTGTTCCAATCTTTTTAAATATTATCGGTAAGTTTCCAACATTTTTATGGTTAAACCATGTTTAAACCTTTTCTCTTTCATTTCCATTTGTCTAAAATAGAAATGAGATTTTCCTTTCTACATATTCACATTTGTTTGCACAAAGGATCTCCATAACCTTTTCCCTAAAGAATGAAAACAATGCATTATCTTTGCATATTATAAGCTTTGAATTACTAATATCTTGTAATTTGAATGCTTATCAACCTCTAAGTGATTCTATAATGCAAGAACACTAGAAACCTCAATTAATATTGTTATAGGGTTAATATCATAATAATTATATTTCTCATAGCTTCATCTATCATGCCCTCCCACCATACATTTATTAATAATTAACCTCCTCTATATGATTCTCCAACTATCATCCACATAAAAATAAATAAAAAACATGCCAAACCTTCCATTAATTATTCATAAATGAACTAAATTAGTTAAGAAATTAAACCTTACCAAATGTATTTATAAACATCCTTCATTCCTCATAGATCTCCCCTTTTCTAACAATGTTTGACCTACCACTGCCATAGAAGGTAGGCTATTTATATAGATTCCATTTATTTTGCATTAAGATTGATGCAAATGAATTTTACATACACATGGTTCATTGAAACAAATAATGAATGTGGTCGATGGTGTGGCCATACCATGATCGTGAAAATAAGGCATAGTTTTACTTTTTACATTTCTTAATATTTATGTTTTGATTTGTAAAGTATGTTTCATGGAAATCCATTTTAACATGGAATGAGATGTTCCACATTAAATTAACCATTCAACTATATGGAAACCTTTGAATTATCATCACATCAAGTGCATTGTGATGTACAATGGAGAGAGAAAGCCTGCAATGATCTCTAAATTGATGTAACATGGCATGACGGGACCTCATTCCACCTTAGAAATTTAATCATTCAATGGATCTTTATCAATGCCGTTATTTCACTTCTGGTTTTGTTCATATGTATGCCTAGAACTTCCTTAAAGCTACCCAGAATGTTGCTGTTGTTTATGCCCAGATTTGGAAAATGGTCCATTTCACCACCGTTCAAGTGCTCAAAATCAGTTCAAATTTCAAAGTTGACATTGTTTGATGGATGAGAGGTCAGCTAGGAGACGACAAACCTATTTCCACACCTATGATCATTAACCTGAAGAAGGTAGCAACTCCAAATTCAGATATGGTGGATCCCTTGTTGTCAATAATGACAATCACTCTAACAAAGTGAAAATGGGAAACTCTTCTAGAGTTTGATTTTTTGAGAACAATAATTGGGTAGTTATGTAATGTTGGAAGCATCATTTATTACACTACCACAATACTACATCAAAGTAGCAAAAACTGAACCCAATATGATTGATCCTCAACAAATGACTTGGATAGTTTTCCAATGCTAGACATTAAATATTCAAACAGAATTAGCACCCCACTAGTAAAACCCGTTATACATTTTTCTCTTCTTCACATAAAAATTCATGAACAGTACTATTGCTAATGCTTCCAGTACAACCCATCAATGGCGAATCCTGTGATAGAAAGAAGAGATTGATAACAATAACTCAAGAGAATGTTAATGAAAAGATGGAAACAAAATACAAATTACCTCTACTGAAATAGAAGAAATCACATTTTTACCTATTATAATCCCTATTTTGTTCCGACCTCCTTAGTTTTGGGTAAGAGAATGTTAGGAATCCCAGGGCATTTGTTTGAAATCAACATTCTTTTTGGTGTTGTCCTCCCTGGCCTGGCACCCATTGGCATCTCCATTGTGATGCATGTGTTTTCGGTGTCACTTACGATAGTTGCAGAAAAAATCTTTAAGGTTTTCTGTTGTGGGTTTTGATTTTGAAATAAAAAAAGATCAAGACTCAAAAGAAATGGGAATGTGTTTGAAACTAGCATTCTTGGTGGTGTTATTCTCCCTGGCCTAGCACCCACATTCTGAAACCTGTATTGCTTCTAACTGCACATTAATTTTTTTTTATGGATCTAGGGATTTCAACACCGACTTAAGGAGCATGCGAGCATAGACCTCTCTAATCCCAGGCCCTCTTCCCTCTGCTCTCTAATTGCAGGCCCTCTATGCTCTCTAATTCGTCGTAGAGACAGGAGTGTGCAGCGCACCACAGAAGGGAGAAGAATGTAGGTTTCCATGTCCGCAGGGAGGCAGGGATTGCTAAAGTCATAGGTCAATGAATTTCAAAATGTAATCCATGCATTAACTCCAGCCTGCAGTAAATCCTGGTTTTTTCAGTGTCGAGATGGCGCGGGGCCCGTAAGCGGCTATCATGTTTTCACGACGACTGAGGAAGAATGATGGTCTCAATGGAGTAAGCAGATGGCGTAAGGGATCTCTCAATGGCACCTGGTGAGCTGCGAGTGCAAAGGGTCGAGAGAATAGCCCACGTCGTTAGAATAGCCCACGTCGTTACAAAGGCCCAATTGTACAGTATGTTCACCGATCTGAGAACACAACAACCACTGAACATTAAAAATCCACGTGTTTGCATGGATTGGTGTAATTTCCAACCATGGAGGGACAACTGGATGCATAGGTGGTTCATGGTTTATGCTAAACCTCCCTGCAATAATAGAAAGGTTCCATAGTACTTCCTTTGGTAACTGTAGGATGAGTTTTCCCTCGGTTTACATGTCAACTATTTTTACATAACTAAGTTCCAAGGTGTTGGGCGTGGCTCTTCCCAAGATCGACCTACTACTAGGAGGAATCCACTGAGAGGGTCACTAGCTCCTAGGTGCGAGCCCAACCCCTCTCCCCAGCCGCCTCAATTACCCCACAAACTTGATCATATCGAGGACGCGATGAGGAGTGTTGCATGGGGAATGCTTAGACACACTTCCTTTGTAGTAGCTACTATAGTGGAGAGATAGGTTGACCCTGATAGAGACATAGGTGAAGGGCCTTCAGGATAGAGTTAGGATAGACCTGTCACCAATGGTAGCCATGTTAAGCCTTCTATTTCCACAGGGACAATGCCACATCTTTGTCCCCATTGTGGGCACACTTGCCCTGGCTTGATCGAGGGTTGCTATATGGAGCAGGTTAGCACTTTTTTTAATGTGTTTTCAATCATCACTTGATAATTTGTAAAGTAATTTTAAAGTATGTGTGCTTGACTTAAACTATTATTTCAATGTACAATTATTTAGAGTTGACACACTGTCATGGGAGAATGCAACATCTCCCAACTTGGATGCACCAATGGCAGCTGCAACTAAGATGGCACCTCACACAAAGGTATTTTCAATCCCCCACACAGTATTGTTATTACTTATGGCATTTCTATTTTTATGTATTTATATTTATGGCATACATGATGATAGTTTGTACAATATTTTTTAATATTTTGATTGAATGAATAATTACTGGCTTAATATGTTTATAACGTGTCTGCGTTTTGGTGTCCACAGGTATGCATGCAGTATGATGACTAGCCATCTCCGCCAGGGGTCGATAGATCACCATATACACAGGTACAATGTGTAGTTAAAAGAATGCTTTTAATTTGAAATGTTACGAAATACTATGGTTTAATTTGTTTTTTATTTACTAAACTATGATATTATAAATTTGTATGCAGGGCCACCAATAGTAGCAGGCCTTTTTAGTCCCATGTTTCCACCCTCTCCCATTAGTCACCCCCTTTCCTCCATCCATACCCCTCCCTTCTTCCACCCCCTCCCTTCCATCCACCCTCCCCTCTCCGTCCATACTCCCCCTCCTTCCATCCTCTCCCATTTGTCCACACTCTCCCATCTATACATCCTTCCCCATTCATCCATGCCCCCCCGTTTATCCATCCTCCCCCATTCGTCCACACCCCCCCTTCCATCAAGATTATCCCCTTTGTCCACAATCTCCCTTATATCCATCCTCCTCCCTCTATCTAGGACCGACATCCCATTCACTATACCTCAACATCCCCCCTAGCCCTTTTGGGTTGATACCACCTATTGTCTAGCCGGTAGGGATTTATCGTCCATGATGTCCTTGTCCACCCCATACCACCATGTCCTCTTCCACCACATCATCTCCAATTCCTTCCACTATCATGGAAACTACTTTGGTCACACCCATAGTTCCTCCATCTACATTTGTGCCCCTCCCCATGACTACATCGGAGCAAGTTCTCTAGACAACTGCTCCACTTGCTAGCCTAGAAGCTTAGCCATGTCCATTATCGGACGTGTTCATGGTGAGAATCAAGTTAATTTATTTATTTTTTATGCGTTAACCAAAATTAATTTAAGCAATTATTATTTTTCAATGAAATGATTGTCGTAAATGTTGTAGGGTGGAATTGCTGAGCGGCTTAGGAGATCCAGGACACCTTCTTCTCATCTCCCACTCGCATCAGCTGTGAGTTATTTAAGATTTGAATTGTACATTCATTTTATAAATGTGGTAAATGTTACAAATGCTTGAAACTAATGGTACCTTATATCATTTGTTTCAGAGCGTGGAGAGACAGTCTACTCCTAGACAGAAGAAGACCCGAGATAGCTGTAGCTCCAAGAAGAGAAAGACCAATTTTGGAGATGCACCATGGAGTGACCAAGGTGGTCACAATGCTTGACATGCCATGTTATCTACATTAGCCACGATGTGGCACCTTTGGGCACCAGTTGTCATGTACTTTGTATCTACGGCACGGGTTGCCATGTATTTTGGATCTACAGCATGAGTTGTCGAATTTTGTATAGGGCACTAGTTGCCAAGTATTTTGGATCTACAACATGAGTTGTGGGATTTTGTATAGAGTACGAGTTGCCATCGTATGTACATTGGGAACCATGTTCCACGATTTGCCTGAAAATTTATATATTTGTTCGAGTTTTGTTCTACTATGGTTTTATCTCATGGATTTATATATAGTTTTATTCGAGTTTTTTTCTATATATGCATATAATGATTTGGATTCAAATGTATGTCATGGCGATTTTGGATGAAAGCTAGAGCACCATTTTAGGGTTTTTATTGCAATGACAACAATTATTAAGGCCAATATTTCAAACAATATGTAATTTTAACCCCGAATAAAAATGAAGGTGATTTTGGGGGGACCATTTTTTTATTCGGAGATCAAGTTCACTTGAATCCAAGACAAGTTCTCTCACAACTAAGTTAATATTCTGACTACATAGTACTCTAGGAAACTCATCCAAACATAAAAAATCATAGCACTCTCTTCCACTACCCTACTTAACACAATGAATATATGCTCTTTCTCTACTCAATAATCCCTAAGGGATATTGTTCCCTTACAATGGTATTTAGTATAGGTAGAAACAATCAAATCCAATAAATTATTTTAGGAAATAACTAGATAAAGAATACAACTTGTTTCCTAAGCAACCAATGAGAAACATTAACCAACAGATGAAGAATTTCTACATTTCCTAAGCTTTAATATGTTCATCTACAAACCCTTTCTCTCTCCCCCAACATCTACAAATTCCTCTTTTATACTACTAAATATGTCATTTTCAAATTTTGTTAATGGGTAACAAATATAGTGAATACAACATGAGGAGCAGAGAGTATGAACTTGAGAATTGGAGAATAATGGGATAATGATCCCCAATGAGTTAGGAGAATGAAGTACTCCTCACACTTCTACAAACTAATTTTACTTTTCCCAAGCTTTCATAACTACACAAGGTAGAATTCCTCACCAACTTCCACATGAACTTATGATTAGATTCACAAGTAAAGGAAGTGGATGAGCTTTATTGAAGGCAAATGATGAAAAGGTGGGAGTTCTTAGAATGAAACTTGGTAATGGATGATTAATTTCACAAAATATCCCTCTATGTTTCTTCTCTAGTGGAATCACAACCCATCCTATGGTATTAAATTCTAACATTAATATTTTCATAGCTTTGATTTCGTCGTGGTAAGCCTACCACATCATTCATACAAGTGTATTTACAACATCTACATGACTAGCCATTCATTAGTTAAGGATTGGCTCTGAGATGCATATTTACAACATTTACAAGTCCAATCTAGCTTCAAAACCCCCCCAAAACTAG
Source organism: Larix kaempferi (assembly GCA_027924585.1). Taxonomy (NCBI): domain Eukaryota; kingdom Viridiplantae; phylum Streptophyta; class Pinopsida; order Pinales; family Pinaceae; genus Larix; species Larix kaempferi. The sequence continues at coordinate 1,717,330 of BSBM01001127.1, forward strand.
TTACAATCTCAGCCATACTAGGAAATACATCAGTACTGATAATAATAACTACATATAATCTACATAAATTATATTAATAGCCAAACAACAGAAATTCTGGATAAATACTGAGCAAAACCCTAGTTTCCAAAATGGACCTGCAAGATGAAACCTGGGCCATGGGACCGGGGAAAAGGGGAACCCCTAGCACTATCTCTATGTCCTGAATCCAACGGAGTCAATGGTTTTTCGATTCGACCCATGGTCGTCATTCTATGGCTTGTTCTGTCTCGCATCCAAAAGGCCTTCAGGGACACCTATTGAATACCTACCGGGGGCATAGAATTCCAACTATGCAACAAAAATGGGTTTCGGGGAGTCCTACAAGTGTGTATAGGAAGGTTCCAGCTGGGAATGCTATCCATAAGTGTTCGATCGAGGATTTTGCAAATTTGACCCCAATGTGCGAAAATTTCACACTCCCTTATTAAGCAAAACCCTAGTTTCCAAAATGGACCTACAAGATGACACCTGGGCCATGGGACTGGAGGAGAGGGGCACTCCTGGCACTATCCTGATGTCCTGAATCCAATGGATTTGATGATTTGTTGATCCGAGCCACGATCGTCATTCTATGGCTTGTTCTCTATCGCATCCAAAAGGCCTTCAGGGACACCTGCTGGATACCTACCGAGGGCATAGAATTCCAACTGTGCAACAAAAATGGGTTCCAGGGAGTGATACAAGTGTGTCTAGGAATTTTCCAGCTAGGAACGCTAGCCATAAGTGTCTAGTCAATGATTTTTCAAATTTTACCCTAATGTGGAAAAATTGCACACTCCCTTACTAAGCAAAACCCTAGTTTCCAAAATGGACCTACAAGATGACACCTGGGCTATTGGATTAGAGGAGAGGGGCACCCCTAGCACTATCCTGATGTCCTGAATCTAATGGAGTTGATGGTTTGTAGATCCGAGCCACGATCATCATTCTATGGCTCATTCTGTCTCGCATCTAAAAGGCCTTCAGGGACACCTGTTGGATACCTACCAAGGGCATAGAATTCCAACCGTGCAGCAAAACTGGGTTTCGGGGAGTCTTGCAAGTGTGTCTAGGAAGGTTCTAGTTGGGAACGCTACCCATAAGTGTCTGGTGGATGATTTTGCAAATTTGACCCCAATGTGCAAAAATTACACAGTCCCTTACTGAGCAAAACCCTAGTTTCCAAAATGGACCTACAAGATGACACTTGGGCCATGGGACTAGAGGAGAGGGGCACCCCTAACACTATCCTGATGTCCTGAATCCAACGGAGTTGACGTTTTTTCGATCCGAGCCACGGTCGTCATTCTATGGCTCATTCCGTCTCGCATCCAAAAGGCCTTCAGGGACACGTACTGGATACCTACCGGGGGCATAGAATTCCAACCGTGCAACAAAACCGGGTTCCAGGGAGTCCTACAAGTGTGTCTAGGAAGGTTCTAGCTGGGAATGCTAGCCATAAGTTCCTGGTTGACAATTTTGCAAATTTGACCCCAATGTGCAAAAATTGCACACTCCCTTTCTGAGCAAAACCATAGTTTCCAAAATGGACCTACAATATGACACCTAGGCCATGGGACCAGAGGAGAGGGGCACCCCTAGCACTCTCCCGATGTCATGAATCCAACGGATTCAATGATTTTTTGATCTGAGCCATGGTCGTCATTCTATGGATCGTTCTGTATCGCATCCAAAAAGCCTTCAAGGACACCTGCTGGATACCTACTTGGGGCATAGAATTCCAACCATGCATTAAAATCGAGTTCTAGGGAGTCTTGCAAGTGTGTCTAGTAAGGTTCTAGCTGGGAACACTATCCATAAGTGCTCGATCAACGATTTTGCAAATTTGGCCCCAATGTGCAAAAATTGCACACTCCCCTACTAAGAAAAACCCTAGTTTCCAAAATGGGCCTACAATATGACATTTGGGCCATGAGACTAGAGGAGAAGGGCACTCCTAACACTATCATGATGTCTTGAATCCAACCAAGTCGATGGTTTGTCGATCCAAGCCACAGTCGTCATTCTATGGCTCATTTTGTATCACAACCAAAAGGCCTTCAAGGACACCTGGTGGATACCTATCGGGGGCATAGAATGACCTCACAGTCCCAAGGTTAAGGGGTTTTAGTACTTGAACCAATCATGGAGAAGTGCATAGTCACGTACTCTGAAAATCCTAGTTATTTATATCTGTGAGCAAGATGATCATTAGGAAATGGAACCACATGAGAGAGGTTCCCCTAGATCTAATGCATTGTTATTGACCCAACGGATTTAATGGGTCATCGATATGATACATTGTCATTATTTTATGGCAACTTGTAGGTTTCCTTCTAAATCCTTTTAGGGACACATGGGTGATTCTGTCATCAGGGAATAAAAATTGAACCAAGCATCAGAATTGAGTTTCATAAGCTGCTACATGTGTGTTTGGACATCCTCAACATGGACACACCAGGCACGCTCCATAGGTCAATGGGTTTCAATACTTCACCAAATCATCAAAAATGTGTATAGTCACTTACATAGAAACACCCTAGTTCCTAAGATCAATCAAGCAAGACAAGCATTAGGTGATTCACCCATGGGAGAGAGGTTCCTCTTAATGGAATGCATTTTCATGGACCCAACATAGTTTAGGGTTCGTCGATCTGAGCCACGGTTAACATTTTACGACAAGTTGTAGGCCACCACCTAAAGGCTTTGAGGGACACTTGGTGAGTCTGTCATTAGGGCATAAAAATTGAATTCTATAAGATCCTACATGTGTGCTTGGCCATTACCAACATGATAACACAACCCATAGTCCCAAGGTTTAGGGGCTCAGTACTTGACCCAATCATCCAAAATGTGCATAGTGAGTTATTGAACAAAACCCTAGTTCTGAAGGTCAATGAACAAGATGAGCATAGGATGATGGGCCCATGGGATAGAGGTTCCCTTATATGGAATACATTATCATAAACCTAATGGATTTGATGTTTTGGTGATCCGAATGACAATCATCATTTTATGGCGAGTTGCAGGTCACCTCCAAAATCCTTTCAAGGACACTTGGTGATTATGCCATTAGGGCATAAAACAGATCTGGGTATCTAAATTGAATTCTATAAGATGGTGCATGTGTGTTTTTCCATGATTCCCACGGGAACACCACCCAACGTCCCGATATTTAGGGTTTTTAGTACTTGATCCAATCAAGGAAAAAGTGCATAGTCACTTATTGAGAAAAACCCTAGTTCATGAGATCAATAAAAAAGACAAGCACTAGGTGATGGACCCATGGGAGAAAGGTTCCCCTAGATGGAATGCATTATGAAATACCCAATGGAGTCAATGGTTCAGTGATACAAGCCACAATCATCATTTTATGGTGAGTTGCAGGTCACATCCTAAATCCTTTCAGGGACACTTGGTGATTTTGTCATTCAGTACTACATTTTTGGCCTTTAGGGGGGTTGTCTTCTGCCCCCAAAAGTGACCTACCAAGGGGGGTTGGCTTTGGTGGAGGTTCAAGAAAAACCGCCCCTAAAGGCACCGATGTTAAAAAAATTTCCCTTTAAGGGCGGTTTTTGACGAGATTGGAACTACCCCAAAAGTGACTTTTGGGGGCGGTTTGTGACCCCCCTCATAGAGGTGTACGGAGGTGGTTTTAAACCTCCCTTGTAGACCCCTTCATAGATACCTATAGGGATGGTTTTTAACCCACTTCATAGAGACCTACGAGGGCGGTTGTGAACCCCCCTCATAAGCCCCCTCATACAAACCTACAGGGGTGGTTTGGAACCCCCCTCGTAGAGGACTATAGGGGTGGTTTGGAACCCCCCTCGTAGAGGACTATAGGGGTGGTGTCAATCCCCCCTCGTAGAGGCCTATAGGGGTGGTTGTGAACCCCCCTCGTATATTCCTATAGGGGCGATTTGGAACCCCCTTTGTAGAGGCCTGTAGGGGAAGTTTAGAACCCCCCTCGTAGACGCTTATAGGGACAGTTTTGAAACCCCCTTGTAGAGGCCTATAGTGGTATTTTTAAAACCCTCGCATAGACACCTATAGGCGTGGTTTGAAACCCCCCCTAAAACTCCATCTTACAAACCTTTGCATGCAGTTATGAACCCCCCTCATATAAACCTACAAGGGGGGTTTTGAACCCCCCCCTCATTGTAACATACAAAGACAATTTTGAATCCCCCTTGTAGTGACATATGAAGGCGGTTTAGAACCCCCATTGCAGCAACATACAAAAAACAGTTTGAAACTCTCCCTATAGCCATAATAAATCATAATAAAATATATTTTATTAAAAATACCAATATTGCAATATCATTAGGGCATGGAGGAATCGAACCATCAACCTCCTGCTTGTAAGGCAGGCACTCTTCCATTGAGGTAGAACCCTTTAAGAATTGGGGAAAGGAGAAATATTAACACCAAGATTGCATCATTTGTAATTCTAATAAAAGACAATAAGATCTAAATACAACCATGCTTAAAATCTAATTTATATTTCCAAATACAACCATGCTTAAAATCACTCATCAGCTACCTACATGCTCATATCTATTTTCAAGACAGCTAATTTTTTTTTTTAAAATGGGAAAAACACAACAAATATTATATTCAAATGAACACTATCCAACAAGCCAATGCACTAATATATAAATAAATATGCCTCAAGCTCAATAAATGCATTGGGTAGCTCTACAACTTCTCGAAGGACTTGCCCCACAATCGTGTCAACACATGTCAATGTGGATCTATTGTTGTACCCACACCAATAAGGCCTCCAGGAACAACAAACTATATAGAAAGTTGGTATTATTGATTTACTTTATGCTTGCACACTAGAATTAGATCTTGAAGTGGTGACAAGAGCTAGTTCCCAACCAATGGCTCCATTTTGAATATCTTCAGCATTGTTTAAAGATCAATTTCAAGAATTATCTCTTCAACATTGTTTAAACATCACGTTTGAATTTTAGACAAAAATAATAAGATAATATAATGTCTCTTTATTGCATTGAGTCAACCGCAAATATAGAGAAATGACTAGATTTAATAGTTAGTTAAACGTAACAAGTCTACAATAAGGTTTGATGTCCAGGACATCCATAACTTTGAGATTTATGAAAAAAGTCAGTTTACATTAAAATGATGTCCAATTGATCCACAAATTCTTCATCAGGTTCCAAAGCAACTGAAAATGCCCACAATAATAGTAACGAAGCACTTTCTAGAAGAAGGTACCTTCTGTAGGTTGTGGCAGTTTTTAGTTTTGAGGAAATGCCATTTCTTTCTTTAACTGCTTCAAAATATCTTCCATTGTATATTCATGCCACCAATTTCCTAGCATTTAAAAGAGTATTAGTTGTACCTACAGTGTTTATATTTTAAAAGGTGAGAGCAAGGCAATTTGAAAAGCGGAAACAAAAATGAAAAAAAATGGACCAATAAAGTTTTCCCAACTGAAAATCCCAAGGAAATATGGAACTACTTGTAAAATCTTGTTTATAGGCAACATCTATTGGTTGAGAAACAAAGTGTGTGATAATCTGATATATATAATATTTCATGTCCAAGAATAAGCCAAGACAATTCCAATATCCAAAACATTAATAGAACACTCCCTCCTGAGATTTGGAACCTTCACTGGTTGGACAAGTCAAACTAGGAAAAGAGCTTGTAGTTCATAAAATTCAAACAGTATTTGCAACTATCATGTTCGAAACTAAAAATTCCAAAACTACAAAACCCAAGTTTCTTAAAATTAGAGCCAATTCTTACCACCCCCAGTTTCTTGATTCACACGTCATGTTTATCCAGAAGTAAAACCTTGCAGTTGGAGGAATTTTAGGATAGTCCTTGTCACAAAATAGTTTCACTTGATAGATCCGACCTTCATGCACATAAATCAACACTGTTAGGAGATGCATTTGACCTTTTACACAATAACTATGACTACAAGAACTAGAATATATGTACTCACAATAGCTAGTACTGTGTCCTAGTTCAAATTTCAAATAAATGTCAATCATTTAACAACTTAAATATTTAAAATAAAAGTGATCACATTGGAATGAACATGAAAAAGGAAATATACTGTACCTTATGAGGCCCAATAATAGTGTTAGTCCAGGAGCACATGCATATGTCATCTCCATATGCAATTTAGTCTGTGGTTAGCACTTTTGTATGCCCAACTGGCTCTTTTGTTTCTCTCAATGCTCTTGGGCAATCTTGGTAGTAGGGTCCACCCATTGTTAGACTAGCTAGTGGTGGCATATAAAAAATGCCCAATATGTACATTCTCTGTTTATATTAAGAGTCCAGGGAACCATTTTATTCAAAATATTTTCCAAAAAATCTATAATACAAGCAGCTCTATAAAGAATGGTATAATAACCTAATGTATAAACTTAGGTAAATGTTATCTTAAAAATGCAACCCAACAATCAGGGAAATTGACTTGTTCCTGCACTAATTTATCAAAAAATTGCAAGCCATATTCAACAAGCATCCACATCAACATTTCATAAGTCAAAATTCAATAGAGTCCCAAGGTACAAGATAAGATAGGAGAATCTTCTTACTCATTCATCCTTGTAACTAAAATACTCTTCTTTCTTGATGATCTAGAATCATCCACTTAAAACAGATATATAATATTTATAGAAATTCAAAACTCATGAGCATTCAACAACTTGGCTGCTATGAGATTCATCTTGCTTATTTTCATCCTTGAAACTACAATTCTATTATTTTCTAATGATCTAGAATCATCCAATTAAAACAGATATATAATATTTATATCACCCAAATAGAAAATTGCTTTTTGGTTGACAATGCACCTGATCATTTCGACTAAGCCAATTCTTCAACAAGACCATACTCGGCTTCAAGACCTGGATTTCCTTTTTTCCCTCATGATAATTAGTACTTTTATTATTATCTTTGGTCTTGACATATAAAGAGGAGCATAGTTTTATCGTTTTTCCTCCACCAGTTACTGTATCATCTTTCGGCATACAAATATCAAATACATCTAACATAGCTATTTCTGTCGAAGAATGTAAGTTGCGAAACTCATGTTGTACTCTCACACTGCTAACCTTCATGTTGTCCGATATTCTCATACTTCTAGAGTAAATGCACTGTGAATATTTTCCAACATCAACATAGACTGGGGATGTTTTGATGTTTGGACTTGGCTCTACGTGGAAATTTTGTATTTTTTCTTTATTTGCAACACGAGAAGATACATCTGTTTCATGAATATCATCTTCAGTGGCAACTGAAACCTATTTGGATATTCATGGTTTATCTGTACATATGTATACATTAATTTAACTGGAAACATTTCTATGTCACTTTATCATGTTAGGTCTCTATGTGAAGATCATGGTGTACAACATAGACAAAATGCCACATAAAAATACATCCGATTTTATTGAAATCAAATGAATAATATCACACAGAAAACACATATGAGCATTAAGTAAAAAATTTCATAGAAAATAAACATGGGAATATCTATAGTTGCACAAAGGGTACAATCAATCAGGAAACATTTTTGAGTCATGTTCCTATAAAGGAACATAAACCCAGAGGGGCATTGGTTTTGTTTTGAGATAGAAATTTTGAAAAATATGGAAAGTAGTAACAATTCAAGGCCATATATAAGGTATCACCTCCAGATAAGATAAGATAATTTTATTAATGTCCAGCCAATGACAAGAATAGGTAAATGGGACTGAAACAAAAGTACATTTAACAAAAGCACCTGTTAGAGTGCCCAGGGCTATCCCAAAAGCATGATCACTATCCAAAAAGATACATGGGAAGAGCACAGAAGAGCTAGCACAAGTACTAATGAAGAAAATGAGGGAGCTGGACGTAGTCATAATGACAATTCCTTGACTCCATGTTTGCATCATAAATGGAAATAAAGATAATGAAATTAAGGGAGATCCCCTATCACCCCCAATCACTGAGATGGGACCAATGCAAATCTTGGTGGTGTCACTTGAAGATGCTGGTGAGGACCTTGCAACTTCCCTAACACTATAGGTAATCTAAAATAAGCTAGTGATGGAACTCTGGTGAGCCATACTCTATCCTAAATGGGAAAACTCTAATGTCTCATAACCTAGGATCTGTGGGTGTGATGGGATATGGGATGAGAGTTATATTGCACAGTGCAACATAACTTGTTCCCAAATCCTCAAGGAGGCGCCAGTGGGAACTAACGTGCTGGTCATCGATCTAGTCATCGATCTAGAGAACTCACATAGTACCATTCTAGAATTTGGTGCTATGTGAGGTCCTGCATATTGCTTATAATCGTCAGTCGTCGAGATCATAGGAAAGAAGAAAGTAATCAATCTAACAGGGTTTTCCCTAGGAAGACTTTGTAAAATATGTCTCCTAAGGTCAAGGACATTCCTCAAGAGTAAAACTAAGCATTGCTGATCTGGATACTTGAACAAAATAATGAAGGATCTACTCACCCAAATCTTTGTATAGACAATGGAACCACCCTCTGATCTCATAATACATGGAACACTGGAAGATAAGGTGATACCTGAATTCCTGTATTGTAGATGACAAATCGTATAGATCCTTTCGGGATCTCAGAATATGGTGGTCAGTAAGTTGGCCTAAGGGGATCCTTGGATAGTGCATCCAATGCTTTCAAGTGTACTCAAGTCTGATAACTAGGCCATCCCTCAAATATAAGAAGTGCTCAAAGGTAAATAGGGACCAATCTACTGAGTCCCTAGGAGGAAAAATCTAGGTGTTCTGTATGTTCTATTTGTAAACATCATCTCTCATCACCTTGCTCAGCCCTTGTTTGGAGGGTTGGAAGTAGTGAAGTGCATCCAAAGAATGCTTGAAAAGGGGGAGGCGCTCAATTGAGATGTCAACAAACTGGAAGAGCAAAGAATTTCTCATAGAACTAACAATGTGTTGATGTATATGTAACTTCGGAATGTATTTCACATATATGTATATTGTATTCCTATAGAGATGGTATTATTCCTCTATAAGGAAGTGTCGTCATTTATATTGTAAGTGTCATAACTTATACTTGATGGGTTATTAGACCACCTTGTTGGGGTCGGCCCTGTATAAGTCATGTGGGTCAAAGGGTTATTAGACCACCCTATTGGGGGTCGGCCCAGTCAGCATTATTTTATGTGGTTAAGTTCGAGCCTACATGAGTTAGGTAAAAAGGCAAGTCAAGTCAAGTATAAATAGAGTGCGGGAGGCACTCTATTTACTTACTCACTTCTCACACATGCACTCAAGGAGGAGTGGCGCACTTATGGAGGAGGAGGATCTGCTGCTAGGTTATGGCTATCTCTCTTGGTTGGTTGTATCATTGCTCTATCTATCTCTGAGGAAGTTATTGGGGTTTTTCACCTTTATGGTTTTCCCCAAGTAAATCTTTATGTCTCTTGTGTGCTTGCATTATTGTCTCCATGATTGATATGCTGTAGATATGCTGTACATGTTGTTCTCTCAGTTAAGATCCTAGATCAGATTGAAGTAAATTCTGAAAATTTAACATGGTATCAGAGCTAGCCTGAAAGAAGGCATGATATGGCATGTATGACACTTGTTGCACTTACGATGCTAGGGCTTGATATAGCAAAAACCAGTCATCGTAGCACTTTCACTATAAATCCGTTTTGAAGAATTTTTCGGATCTGAAATTGTTACAGGACGAAGCTAAGATCTCCAGGTACCTTTTGTCCAAAGGACAACCTCTAATTCGTTGTACTTTGTGATTTATGATCTGTACAATATAGGGTTTCTGCCTCTTCTAGATCTGAGTCAAAATCAGGTGACCTTGGGAAAAAGGTCATATCTTGGGCTAGGAAGCTCCAAATGAAATTTCGTAAAAAGTGACAGGTAGTACACAGTCTGTACTATGTCAGAAAACTTTTTCAGAGGCCGAAGTTGAACCAGTGACACGTGGAACTCCGTACAAGTGCGCTCTACTGTATTATCCTATAAACAGGTCATGTTGCGACATTTGGCATAACTCTCTCTCAGAGAGTCCAATTGAGATCAGACCTGTCAGGATGGAAAGGTAACAGGCCTAGCTATCTCAGAAAACGTTTTCAGAGGCCTAGGTTAAAACAGGGACACGTGGCACGCCGTACAAGTTCGCTCTCCTGTTTTATCCCAAAACAGGTCACGTTGCGACATTTGGCATAACTCTCTCTCAGAGAATCCAAATGAGGTCAGACCTGTCAGGATGGAAAGATAACAGGTCAGGCTATCTCAAGAAATTTTTTCAGACCTTGTGGATCAGAAATTTCTGAGTTACACCAGAAACAATCAGGTACATATTTATGTCAAAACAGAATTATTTTTGAGTACCTTCATTCATGGCTTCCGGAATTTAGGGCTTTGAAGAAAGTTGGAATTTTTGTAATCCGAGACCACGGCTGGATGCTACTCATCAAAATAGAAATTTAGAGACCAAGATCAGAATTTTTGGTTGGGCAGAAGGCCGGGCTTGATTAGACCCTAGTTCGGGACTTTGATAAAAAAAGTGGAAAATTAGGGCTTCTGTAAAAATGAGAATTTTTGAAATCTGTGACCACGGCTAGAAGCTCCTCAGAAAAATAGAAGCTTAGAGCTTTGGATCAAACATTTTGATTGGGAAGAAGAGTGGGCTTCATCAAACCCCAGTTCAGGGTCACGTCCAGTGAATCCAGAAGTTTCAAAAGCAAAATTGAGGAGTGAAACTTTGCAGTTTTCAAATTCTGAATATACCAGTTTGATCAGCTCATCAAGGCGCATATTTCTATCCTGTCAGAAGTTTGAAATTCAAAGTTTGAATTTTTGGGGTTTCTCTGACAAACCCATATCCAGCTCCAGGTCCAGTTCTTGCAAATCAAGTGGATTGGGTTAATCCTAGAAGAAGATGGATTGATCATCTGCATGAGTGAAGAAGTTCCTGTTTCAGAGGGAGATGAGGCTAAGGTCTTACATAAGAAGATTACAAGCAATCTCGACAGGTATGTCTCATCGAGGTATGTTTCGATATTTGTCCATGATTAAGTTTTTGGTATGTTTATCCTCATGTTATTACGGTTAGTACAATTTTGATTTTAGATTTGTCGTATCACCTTAACAAAATTATGAATGCATGATAGAAGATATTCATTGGTTAGGGTGTTGACACTTATGATTGAACTAATGCATTATGGTGTTGTATGAGGTTTATATTGTCTACTAACATGAAAGGTACACCAAGAAAGACAAATCATGTTCTGTTCCAAGAACATATGATCATGATAACATGAGGACAAAGATTCATCCATTCTCATGGATCTCATAGAAGATCCATTTACGAGGTATGTATAACTTGGTTTTGTAATAGTTAACCTATGAGATATACAGGTTACTAGCACAAGTCATTGAAGAAGAACAAGAAGACATCATGTGAGTATGTTAGACATAAATAGCTAGCATGCTAATCCAGGTATTTTTTTCCTATATCAAGATAGAATCCTACCTTGTGTTAGGATCTTATACTGTTGTTGATAATGATTATTCATGAAGTCATAGGTTTGAATAATCATGATTGTATGCATTTTATGTTTCTTACCATAATTGATGATATGACTAACCAGAAGAATCATGATGGTATAGGTTTGAATAATCACAGGTTTTATGGATTTTATATCTCTTATCTTGATTGATGATTCAACTAACCTGAATAGTCATAGGTTTGAGTAATTACAGGTTTAGACATGTTATGTTATGTTTCTTATGATTTGACTAACCATAAGACTCATACATAAACCTTGAATGCTAATGCTTATTATTTCTGTTTGAAATGATCATGACTATACATGCTTGAGATTATTGTGTTTTAATAGTATACTAATGAATGTATGATTTTATATGAGATCACAAGGATAACACATTCATGATACTAATAAGCATGCATAGGGACCTAGGATGAATATGAGATTCAAGAACAGGTAATCCAGGAAGCAAATATCAAGAGGGAGTACACCACAGATCAACACACCGATGTTTTGACGTGGTTTAAACCCTCTTGAGGGAAACACTCCACGGCCCCGGCCAAATAGCTTCTACGGGACAATTTATTATGCAAAGAAAGAAAGTTACAAATGAGCTTCTCATAATCGATCAACTAAACAATGACCCTCCATGCTCTTTAAATAGAGATCATGGACCAATCGGGTGTTAAGCCACGGATCAAGGTTAGGTTTGATCTAAGAGAAGTTGAGCCGTCGGATCACTCTATGTCGGAAACATATCGTGACCGTCGGATTAAGTATTTACAAATGCATACTAATGCATACTAAAGAAACACACTATCCCTAACGGATATATTACACAAGTTGATCTTAACTAACTCCTAAGTGTCTAAATATCCTAACATCCCCCCTTAAGAACAACTTGGGATAGGATTGAAGGATTTACAAAGTGACACTGTTAGGAGAAGGAAGGAGGCATTAGAGCCTATCCCCCCTTAATGACAAGTTCCTGAACTCCTAACATAGATCGAAGTTTAGAAAACTTCGCTTCTGTAAGAGACTTGGTGAAGATGTCTGCAACTTGATCATCTGTAGGGCAAAAGAGCACTTCAAGAACACGATCATGAACAAGATTTCTGATGAAGTGCATATGTAGCTCAATGTGTTTGCTGCGTTGATGTAGAACTGGATCTTTGGCAAGCTTGATGGCACTTTGATTGTCGCACCAAAGTGGAGTAGGCTGCTGCTGCTCGAATCCAAACTCTGAAAGGATCTGTCGAAGCCATAAAGCTTCCTGACTGGCATTAACTGCTGCTCGATATTCTGCCTCTGCTGAAGAAAGAGCAAGAGCTTGTTGTTTCTTACAAGCCCAAGTAATAGGTCCAGATCCCAGACTGAAAACATAACCTGCAGTAGACTTTCGATCATCAGGATCGCCGGCCCAATCTGAATCAGTGAAACCAACCAACAAAGGTTTCCCCCCTGTACTGTAATGAATCCCAAACTGAACTGTACCTCGAATATATCGAAGTATTCTTTTAGCTGCTTTCCAGTGACTTTCATGAGGTGTCTGCATATAACGGGCAACTCGACCAACGGCAAAGGAAAGGTCAGGACGGGAATGAGTCAAGTATAAAAGACAACCAACAAGCTGACGATACAAGGTGGCATCTACTTCAGGTGAAGTACAAGTGGCAGAAAGTTTGACTCCAGACTGGAAGGGAGAAGGGGCTGGTGTACAATCTTCCATGTGAAAGCGACGAAGAAGGTCACAAGCATACTTAGACTGAGAAAGAAAGATTCCTTCTTTGGTTTGCAGAACTTGGAGACCAAGAAAATAATGCAAATGTCCTAAGTCTGACATTTCAAAGGTTTGTTTAAGACTGGATTTCACATGGGTTATAAGCTTAGGGTCACTACCAGTAAGAATAAGGTCATCAACATATAGAACAAGTATGATGAGATGGTTTCCTACTTTCTTGGTATAGACATTGGGGTCAGAATGGCATCTAGAAAAACCAGTGTCAAGGAGAAAGTTATCCATTTTGGCATACCAAGCTCTAGGAGCTTGCTTAAGGCCATATAAGGATTTCTTAAGGCGGCAGACAAGGCTAGAGTTATTCTGAACATATCCAGGAGGTTGTTCCATGTAAATTTCCTCCTGTAAATCACCATGTAAGAAGGCAGACTTGACATCCATTTGATGGACTTCCCAGTTGTGTAAGGCTGCAAGGGAAAGAACAAGGCGGATGGAGTTCATTTTGGCGACGGGAGCAAAGGTTTCATTGTAGTCAATCCCTTCAACTTGGGAAAAACCTTTGGCAACTAACCTTGCCTTAAGTCTTTCAACACTTCCATCTGATGCATACTTAGTTCTGTAGACCCATTTACATCTGACAAGTTTTCTTCCTTTTGGAAGAGGTACAAGATCCCAAGTATCGTTCGCCATTAAGGAACGATATTCTTCATCCATGGCTGCATCCCAATCTGGATTCCCTGAAGCTTCTGCAAAAGTTTCTGGATCATGATTCTCAGAAACTTGAGCCAAAAGAGAAGAGGCTCGCTGAAACTGAGAACGTGTTCGACGTTGATCTCTAGGATCACCGGCAAGATCACCAGCTGCTTCACATGTTGAACGGACCCATCGAGGAAGCACTTGTGCTGGTGCAACTGGAGGAACATGAGCAGGCGGAGGTGGATTTTCATCCTCACTGTCATCATCAGAAACTGGAGTTGGAAACCTGTCAAGGAAGTTGGAAGAAGAAGAAGAAGGCACAAACGCCGAATCAGGCTCGCAGGCCAAAGATGGCACACTCGCCGAGTTAGGCTCGCAGGCCAAGATATTTTCATCAAATTTAACATCTCTTCTAATGATTATAGCATGAGAATCTGGTTGAAGAAGTCTATAACCTTTTACATCTTCAGAATATCCAACAAATATGCACTTTTCACTTTTAGGCTGCAATGCTTTCCGTTTTTCATCCGGAATGTGAGCCCATGCTTCACTACCAAACACACGGAAGTGACTTACATCAGGTTTAGTTTTAGTCCATGCTTCTTCCGGTGTTATACCTTGTAATGCTTTAGTGGGGGTGCGATTAACTATGTAATTTGCACAATTAATGGCTTCAGCCCAAAATTGAAGACTTAGTCCCTTAGATTGGATCATACAATTAGCCATTTCTTTTAAAGTGCGGTTCTTCCGCTCAGCTACACCATTTTGTTGTGGTGTATATGGAACAGTGTGCTGTTGTTGGATGCCTTGTTCAGTGCAGAAAGTAGTGAACTATTTGTTAACATATTCTCCTCCATTGTCAGATCTTAACTTGATAATTTGATGACCAGATTGTTTTTCAACAAGGGCCTTGTAGGCCAAGAACATGTTAAATACTTCGCTCTTAAGTTTTAGGAAATAAACCCAAGTGCGTCTGGTGTAATCATCAATGAAAGTTAAGAAATACTTGAAACCAGAAAAGGAAGCAGATGGAAGAGGGCCACACAAGTCACTATGCACAAGCTCCAAGGGAACCGAGGCGTGCCAAGAGGCACGTTTGTCAAAACTGTCCCGATGATGTTTTCCGAGTACACAACCGCAGCAAACACCATCTCTGCAAGATACCATCGGAAGACCTGTCACCATATTTTCTTTACATAGTTGTTGCAATGAGCGATAATTTAAGTGACCAAATCGCTCATGCCAAAGTTTGCTCAAGTTATCACTATGAGCAACAAAAACTGAAGGGAAAGGTGATGACCCAAAGTTGTTAAACTTGTACAACCTGGTAATATCATCAACAATTCCGGTAGCTAGAACCTGTTGAGGATCTTTAAAATCCTTGATTACAACTTGGTGAGGTGTAAAGGTCACAGTTTTATCTTCACCAGAATGAGTGATCTGATAGACTGATAACAAATTGCAGGAAATTCTTGGAACACATAGTACATCACTAAAATGACCATTATCTACTGGAACTGTTCCAGCTCCTACAACACTTAGAGATCTATCATCACCAACAAATATCTGTTTGGTGTTACATTCATGCATAGTAGAAAAGATGGCTTGATCCTTAGCCATATGATAAGATGCTCCAGAATCAATGAGCCATTCATTTGAAGTAGAAGAAGAAGATGCATTATAAGAATAACCAGAAGCACAAAGTGCATGTCCATGAGAGGTAGATTCTGATGGCGAATCTAGGCTGATGTGGTGCTTCTTCATTGCTGCTTCCAAGGCTGCCATCTTCTTGAAACACTTTGATTCATCATGATTATCTTTCCCGCAATAGTTGCAATGACGCTCAGTCTTCTTGCCTTTTGGTTTGGATCCTTTGTCATTTTTTAAAGAAGGAGTTGACTGAGAGGGTTTTGGACCCTTGTTTGACTTATTATTGCGAAAATTTTGTTTCTTGGGAGGCTTGGACTTTTCTTTCTGTTGGGACAATAAGGCTTTCCCAGATGTATCTGCATTGTTGATTATTCCAAGATGAATGAGTTTATCTTGTTCCCTAATCAAGGAATCACAAAATGATTCAAGACTAGGCTCTTGATAGCTAGCTGCATTCAATGACGCTTTCATGGAGTAAAATGTAGATACAAAAACAGAATATGCAGGTCCAAGTTTGGAAAGAATATGATAAATGCATTGTTTGTCTTCCCTCTCAATCTTACATTCTGCACATAAGAGCTTGAGAGTTTTGTACTTAGATAAATAATCTTGAATGCATGAAAAGTCACTTGGATTTAAAGAAATCAACTCATTTTCGAGTTGGTGACCTCGAATTTCATTGTGTTTACCAAACACAGTTTCCAACTTGTCCCAAGCAGCATTAGGTTCATCAATTCCAGATATGTGGAATCGCAAATCAGTAGAGATTGACATCCCAATCAATCCACGAGCTTCATCACATCTATTTGCCCATTTTATTTTCTTATCATCATCAGTGGGTTCTTTTTCTTTCCCTGTTGTAATTCTGAAAAGTCCCCTACTTCGTAGAACATCCTCCATACGAGATTTCCATGAGAAATAGTTGGAACTGTTAAGTAGAATATCACAAAGGGCGGCCATATTTGTAAATTAATGGCTGTAAAAGCAGAAACCAATAGTCTGGATGTGAAGAGCTCGAAAAAATAGGCGGTTTCAAAAAAAACGGCACTGAAAACGGACTCTGTATGATGAAGTTATGCTTGAACAAAGAAACTGTTGAAGATGTCCCCAATAGTGACGTGGCAGCTAGAGAATGTCCAACAAAAAAAAAGGAACCCCCCTCTTCCCAAAATGAACCTTTTGACAATCACTTTACAAAAAAGTTGCTTTTAAGTGAATCACTTTTGTAAAATAAGTGATTTCACTTTTACAATGATATTACTTTTAAATAGTGCAACAATAAATAAAAAGCTTAAGTGACTCACTTGTATTTTTATTTTTTATTATTTAAGTGAGATGCACTTTTACAATAAAGTAACTTGAAAATAGAAATTGCATGCACTTTTCTTTTTAAAAGTAACTTCCTAAGACTTGAACTCAAGACCTATTAAGGAATAAAGCAACTTTGGACCAAGTGAGCTAGTTTAAAAGGTATGTAAAATATGGAAATGAGGAAGGGGGCTTTTTTTTTTTTTTTTTTTTTTACTCTTCTTGCTCGGTTTGCGTGCTTGCCCTTTTTCCTGCAAAACAAACCACAAAACGAAACAAAAAAAACTTTTCCACACTTGTGGAGTTAGATCTTGTTAGCTTGCCCGGAAAGTCTGCGTTTTCTCTCTGTTTCTGATTTGCCGAGATCGCGCAAAGTGCACGGCAAAGAGCATACGCAGCCGAAAAAACCCTTTCCCTTTCTGTTTCTGATTTGCCGAGATCGCTCGAGGTGCACGGCAAAGAGCATACGCAGACGGGAAAGAAACAATCCGAACCAAAAAAAAACTAACAGTAAAAAAAAATGAAATATGAGATTTTTTCTTTTCAAAAACGAAATAAAAAAATGCGTCACTGTAACATTATACCTTCAGATCTGATGAAAAACGCGTTTCGGGAGCAACCGGGAACCGTTTTCGATCAAACGAAAACTATTTCCCAATGGAAACGATGCTCCGGACGCAATGGAACACCTCCCACAGCCCAGAAATGCACAGAAATACCAGAACTAGAAACCCTTTCGAGTTTCGGCAACAACAGTTCAAGATCTAGATCATAACCGGAAGCGGCACTTCATAAAAGCTCTGATACCATGTTCGGGTACACAGGGTACTACCAAAGGACCGAACACCAAGAGCAACCACTTCACACAAACAGATCACAGATCAACACACCGATGTTTTGACGTGGTTTAAACCCTCTTGAGGGAAACACTCCACGGCCCCGGCCAAATAGCTTCTACGGGACAATTTATTATGCAAAGAAAGAAAGTTACAAATGAGCTTCTCATAATCGATCAACTAAACAATGACCCTCCATGCTCTTTAAATAGAGATCATGGACCAATCGGGTGTTAAGCCACGGATCAAGGTTAGGTTTGATCTAAGAGAAGTTGAGCCGTCGGATCACTCTATGTCGGAAACATATCGTGACCGTCGGATTAAGTATTTACAAATGCATACTAATGCATACTAAAGAAACACACTATCCCTAACGGATATATTACACAAGTTGATCTTAACTAACTCCTAAGTGTCTAAATATCCTAACATCCAGTGGTTTATGCAAGGATGCAGATATTCAGAGGGAGTTGACCATCTCTGTACATCCCACAACCGAAAGGTGTAGAAGAAGCTACTTCAGATTCGGACTCCAGCAGCTCCTGCAAGGAAGCGAAGACTCAGAGGGAGTACACCCAACGAACAAACAAAGATAAGTATTTGAATTGTCATTTCTTAAATAATACTGTTCAATAATGTATATACTGATGCTCCTAGAATTAGGTTGTGTATTATGCATATTAGAATAATTGCATTGATGAACAGTATACTCCTAATATGCATGGGTAAGTGGCCTATGGCATTGTACAACATTCCATTGCTACTTATCTAGAATGAAACCTCTTTGCTGACATGTTGGGAGTTGTGCACACTCTTAACAATGTTTTGGTAGAGATTGGAAGGCATCTAGAAAGTTACAGAATATGGATAAATGTTGTATTGAAGCATTGGCTAAGATAATTGCATGACTGTATGGCATATTTCTTTATGTGTAAGAATTTGTTCTGAAAACTATGAGATGTTTTCTAATCATGCAATTTAACTTGTTGTGTAGGAAAGATCGTATGCCATCTCCTACAAAAGAAGAACTACAACATTTGTTCCAGCAACAAAGATATCTATTGAAGATATTGAAGATATTGAAGTTCCCAGGATCTGGGATGAAGAAATGAAATGCCAAGATCCGTCGATCATGAAGAATAATGTTTGGGATGTAATCCCAAGACATGAAGGGAAGTTTGCTATGACTTCCAAATGGAACTATCAGATCAAGCATGTTGCAGATGGCAGCATTGAGAAATATAAAAGTGATGAAATAGAAGATGCACCAGATGGATTTCAAGACATCATGGTGTAGTCATATATGTGTGCAGAACTTGGTATGGTAGGATAGACAGCTTTCTATCCAGTTTGGGATTTACCAAGAGTAAAGTGGATTCCAACCTTTACTACAAGGTTGAGGAAGACAATCCAGTGATACTACTTTTGTATGTGGATAACCTGTTTGTTACAGGTGAAAATAGATTGATTGCCGACACGCAGCGGAAGCTTACTATCGAGTTCGAGATGAAGAACTTGGGGATGATGCACTATTTGTTTTTGGAATGGAGGTGTGGCAGAGTGCAGAAGGAATCTTCCTTGGACAAGGGAAGTATGCAGTAGAGATCCTGAAGAGGTTCGGGATGATGGATTGCAAGGCCATGGCCACACCTATGGCATCAAATCTGAAGCTTCTATGTGATGCTTCATCTGATCTAATTGATGTCTCTATGTATCGCCAGATGATTGGGTCCTTGATGTACCTAACGAACACGAAACCAGACATTTGCTTTGTTGTGAACACATTGAGCCAGTTCCTGACGGATCCGAGGAGTGTTCACCTAGTTGCTATAAAGCATGTTCTGAGGTACCTGAAGGGTACAGTGGATTATGGGCTTAGGTATGAGGAGAATCAAAAGTTTAACCTGCAGGGTTATGTTGATTCAGATTGGGCTGGCAGTGCTGCAGATAGGAAGAGCACATCTGGGTGTTGCTTCAGTATGGGATCAGGTGTGACCTCTTGGTTTAGCAGAAAGCAGTCCTGTGTAGCACTGAGTACAGCTGAGGCAGAGTATGTTGCAGCCTGTTCAGCTAGTTGTGAGGCAGTATGGCTACGGAAGCTACTGTCTGAGTTATTTGATCTCCCGTTGGAGGCTACTGGTATCTTCTGTGATAACCAGAGTTGTGTGAAGCTGTCCGAGAACCCAGTGTTTCATGACAGGTCGAAACACATAGAGATCAAATATCACTATATCAGGGATATGGTGCAGAGAGGAGCTGTGAAGCTCCTGTATGTTGCGACGGACGAGCAGATTGCAGATGTGCTGACGAAGCCACTAGCCAGGGTGAAGTTCGAGTACTTCAGAGAGAGGCTTGGCGTGCTTCAGATCGAGGATACTTCGAGGAAGAAGTGATGGACACATTTGCTGAAGCCATTCCAAGCATGTTGGAAGGAGGATCCTTCACATGGCTGTGGATGTAAGCGCTGGATGATCAGCATCAGGATGATGTTCTGGTTTCTGCTTGGATATGATCAGTTGGATCATTTTATGTATGTATGTATACATCATGTTGGATGCTTGGACCATGTATCTGTATATGTATCAGGTGGATACATTGTATGATCAGGTGGATCATGTATGGTGATATGTATCATGTATTTGTATTTGTATCAGGTGGATACATTGATGATCAAGAGGATCATGTATGATGATATGTATCAGGTAGATACTTGGTATGCATCAGGTAGATGCATTGATGATCAGGAGGATCATGTATGATGATATGTATCATGTATTTGTATCAGGTGGATACATTGATGATCAGGAGGATCATGTATGATACTTGGTATGCATCAGGTAGATGCATTGATGATCAGGTGGATCATGCAGCAGGATGTTGCAAGTGGTGATCAGGATGATCATAGATGACGAGCTTCAGGATGTTGCTCCAGATGACATGCAGCAGGATGTTGCAGTGATGATCAGGATGATCATAGATGACGAGCTTCAGGATGTTGCTCCAGATGACATGCAGCAGGATGTTGCAGTGATGATCAGGATGATCATAGATGACGAGCTTCAGGATGTTGCTCTAGATGACATGCAGCAGGACGTTGCAGTGATGATGATCAGGATGATCATGGATACATCAGGATGATGTATGGTGAGTATCAGGTTGATACTCTATGGCCGTGGATCAGGTTGTGCAGATAAGCATGTAATTTGTGCCCTGGGAGATTTGCAGATGGTCTTTCGAGGTTTTGCCTATGGCATGTAATTTGTGCCCTGGGACATCTGGCAAATGCTCTTTCGAGGTTTTGCTTGGGAGGACATATAATTTTTGCCCTGGGAGATCTGCAGATAGTCTTTCGAGGTTTTGCCTATGGCATGTAATTTGTGCCCTGGGATATCTGGCAGATGCTCTTTCGAGGTTTTGTCCTATGGCATGTAATTTGTGCCCTGGGAGATCCGATAGGTTGAGCTGTGTGCTCGTAATCAGTCCTGGGATGCTCTTGTGAGGTTTTGCCATGACCACATGTAATTTGTGCCCTGGGAGATCCGATAGGTTGAGCTGTGTGCTCGTAATCAGTCCTGGGATGCTCTTGTGAGGTTTTGTGGTGACCACATGTAATTTGTGCCCTGGGAGATCCGATAGGTTGAGCCGTGTGCTCGTAATCAGTCCTGGGATTCTCTTTCGAGGTTTTGTGGTGAGGTCACATATAATTTGTGCCCTGGGAGATTTGTAGATGGTCTTTCGAGGTTTTTCCTATGGCATGTAATCTGTGCCCTGGGACATCTGGCAAATGCTCTTTCGAGGTTTTGTGACGCACGTAAAAGTCCTGAGGATTCCACAGTATGGCTAGTGATGACGAAGACCTGCAGGTGGTGGGCCTACATCCAGTATGAAAAAGGACTGGCTCTGTAGAACTTCCTATGATGAGTAGAGATAGAGATTGATTGAGATAGCAGCAGTAGTGACGATGATGATGACTCGATGATGATTATCCAGTGACGATGATCCAGAGAAGATGACTTGTGCTAGAAGAACTGTGCTGAGAAATACCTTCCTAGTTAAGAGGGAGTGTTGATGTATATGTAACTTCGGAATGTATTTCACATATATGTATATTGTATTCCTATAGAGATGGTATTATTCCTCTATAAGGAAGTGTCGTCATTTATATTGTAAGTGTCGTAACTTATACTTGATGGGTTATTAGACCACCTTGTTGGGGTCGGCCCTGTATAAGTCATGTGGGTCAAAGGGTTATTAGACCACCCTATTGGGGGTCGGCCATGTGGGTCTAAGGGTTATTAGACCACCCTATTGGGGGTCGGCCCAGTCAGCATTATTTTATGTGGTTAAGTTCGAGCCTACATGAGTTAGGTAAAAAGGAAAGTCAAGTCAAGTATAAATAGAGTGCGGGAGGCACTCTATTTACTTACTCACTTCTCACACATGCACTCAAGGAGGAGTGGCGCACTTATGGAGGAGGAGGATCTGCTGCTAGGTTATGGCTATCTCTCTTGGTTGGTTGTATCATTGCTCTATCTATCTCTGAGGAAGTTATTGGGGTTTTTCACCTTTATGGTTTTCCCCAAGTAAATCTTTGTGTCTCTTGTGTGCTTGCATTATTGTCTCCATGATTGATATGCTGTAGATATGCTGTACATGTTGTTCTCTCAGTTAAGATCCTAGATCAGATTGAAGTAAATTCTGAAAATTTAACACAATGTTATCATCTAGGTGAAACACCTATAAAAGTGGAAGCAATTTCCTCAAAGGAGAAAAAAGAAAGGATGAGGTACCATTGATACCCCGAAGCTATCTCACCAAGAGATCATAACATGTGGAGGAGGGAGACTAGGTGTGTGCCCCAAACTCCACCTGGACTATGTCGTCAGGATTATTTTAGATGTTGACACTGAGGAGAGAAATAGAAGAAGAAATATGTAAGTCAGAATGATAAAACAAATTGTTTCCTTTGTGAATGTTGAACATGTTCCCAAATAATGAGGGAAATGTTATGAAAGGGGGATCTAAGAATTATGACCACATTCCCAAACAACAATAGTTTTTTCTATGATGCCTCTTCATCATAAGTCAAATCTTTATACATGTTTGTATTTACTATTAACCATGGCCATCAACCAGCAACACGTTATCTTGTTCTATGCTGCAAAAATGCTATGACTTCAAATATCCTTGACATTGACACTAAATGAGATGAATAAAAGAAATATGTATGCCATTATGATAAAATAAATTGCTTCCTTAATGAATGTGGAACACATTCCCCAACTATAGTTTGGTCACATAGGAAGGGATATGACCATTGTGAGGAGGTCCCTATTGATTAAATAGGTTTAATTATGTAATTATATTCATTACACACACCTCCATCAGATTCATGGACTTATCAACAATCTGAAAATAAAATTAAAAAAAAAAAAAAAAAAAAAAAAAATCAACAAAGGTGAAACATCTTGAGTCCAAGGTTGATGAAGCACTTAAACACCTTGCACAAAAGGAATTGTGGGTGACAGGGAAACTATTTAGTATCCAATAACAGATAAACTCTATGAGCATGGAAAGGACTTTTATAATTTTTGAACAGAATTTTCAGCACTGAGCCTCTTGTTAGAATTAAGGGATTACTATTTCTGTATGGTTTTGTTTCCTACAGGATGTTATTAATAGTTTGAATTTGTCAGGATTGATAGGCAAAGTACTTCCAGGCTCTAGGTTTTCCTGCTTGTGAACCATCTAAAGGAATTAAGGGATAGATGAAAATGCTAGTTTTGTATGTTGTAGATGCTATCACCTGCTCAGACAATGATATATAAATAATATTGTTTTTTCTTAGGAATAAAAGGGAAGGATCTTGAATTACGAAAAGAAAGACAGTCATCAATCAAAAATATTCTCATTAAGCTATAAATTAGTAATGGAACTGGCAAAGGATAGAAATATAACAAGTACAACAAGATATCTGGGTAGCAAATGTTCACATATAGTTTTGGAAGACTCTAGGAGTACCCTCCTAAATTTGAGAAATCAAGTCAAGCACTACAATTGTTGACATCTTAAAGCACCGGATTATTCACCACCAAAAATTATTGTCACGGAGTTCTTAAAATGTCTCACTCTATATTAATAAGCTTCTCATTTACATTTCGACCATTATTTATGTTCATTCTCAAAGGAAATCCAAGAATTGAGATAATAGCTACTCTGCATGACTATTGAGTCCTTTTAGAATATCTAATCTAGTATCTTATTCAATGTTTGATTGATTCTTAGAAATATCTTACGATTCCATATGCTTCAACGTAGCCTTCCTTTTGTACTTATAAATTGCCACCATTTTAATTTGGTAAATACACCCCACTGAAATATGCTAGAACGAATCAACAGGACTCAAAAGACAGGTTTATAACTTTATTAATACCACCTTTCTACTAGCTAGATCCAGCAACAGAACTGTTCTTCTCTGACTTATATTTTTAACTTTTGCATGTTCCTCTCTTTTCATCTCCTTCTTCTCTTGTCACAACCAATGTAGTAAGATTCCATGGTTATAGATCAACTGCTCAGTTAGATTAATGTGCATAAAATGCAAGCCAGACACAGAAGTTCCTATGTTTCAAGGTAAAAGAAACCTACAAGGTAAAAACACACCAACACACCACAAGCTCAAATGTCTAGGAAATATAGCAATGAAAAAACTGAAAAGTTTGGAAAAAGTAAGAAATGATGCCCAAAACGTGTCTTCTCTGCAGGAACAGAAAACACACTATCTCAAAATAAGAGACATGTCACATTACTTTGGCAGTAGGGCACAATAATAAAGAATAAAGAATATTTCCTCACCAAAATGCTTCAAATATAATTCCAGTAAAAGCTTGATTATAACAGATGGCAAAAACAATAGGCTTCCATCTTTCACTCAAGAAAACGTTATAGAGGGAAGAGCATACACATCATATATAGGACAATATACATGTTACATACATGAATAATATTTATTGTTTTAGTGCTTGGTAAGAATTCACTACAAGTACTCGAATTCATAGGTCTTCACTTTTACAAAATTGCTTTGTATCCACAAAATTCAAGTTATATGCATTTAAGTGTAGATAGAGAATCAATTTATAGTTCCACAATCTGGAATAATTATCCACCGAATTTGGAATGAACACTAGTTACAATAGAATACAATACATACCTCAGGTGATAACCAAGAATTCCCCTCAATATTGAAGTAATCACTTTGATCATCAGTAATAGTTGTCTGTGAATTTTCATTGCGGTCGTATGGTAGAAGTTTATTCTTCAAGATATTCACTTTCTCCCCTGATTCTGAAATTTGTTCTGAAGTCCCTTTATAATGTTGGTCACGGTGCCAAATTTCACTGCCACAAAAATTGCAGGGGCCTTCACCCTCCTGCTCACAAACAATCTTACCACAACCAAGGAAATTGTTCACTAAATTGTGCCTTGTAGCTTGACAATCACATGGCTCACCACGCTTCAAGTTCTTTATAGGAAAAGATAATGTACCCTCTCTTTCTTGTCTATGCTCTTTTCTTTTATCCCTCGAACTCCTACCAACTTGAACCTGCTCATTTGTTCTATCACTAGCTTTAATGCCTTGTGTAGCCTGTTTGCTTTGTATGAATTTCTTGTTGTTTTTACCAGTGGATGAGCTAGTTAAAGATACCTCAGGCTTCCTGTAGACCTGCATAGGCTTGTCCTGAGAATCGTCATTGTTGTTATATATGCTTCCAAGAGATCTACTATGAAGATATTCAGCGATGACATGTTCATCATTCCCTTGAATAGTATTCTGCAACCCAAATACATGTTTAAGAAAATAATTGCAAAAACAATCTCAGTACACAATAAATAAGATGACATATTCAACCAATATTTTTTAAATATATATTATATAGAATATGCTCATTTTGGAAGAACAGGGGAATCAACAATACAGTTGGAAGCAAAGAGGATAGTAAATTCCTCCTTCCTCATCCTCAACCCGTGCACCACCTAGCAGACAGAATTATCCATAGATAGAAAAAAGTTAAAAACTTTAGAGACCATAAATGGTATGAAGGCATGTACATTGGATTACACTACATGTACTCACAAATTTCTTGTTGGAGAAGTTTGTGAACATAGATACCCATCAAAGAGATCCCATGCATTTATGAGTTAGCTGATGCCCCACAAATCATAGTTAGCAAGTTTTACCGAATTGGCCCAAAAAGTTTGAAATTTTGGATACAATTCGATAAACAACTAGTTATTCATTGGAATTGGATTCGATTTGGTCAAATTAGAGGTCGATCTACATTTCAGACTATGTTTGGCTCTAATGATAGTAAATACATTGCATTAAATGTGCAAGTGTTCATTTTTTCTCACATAAGTAAAGATAACAACAAGGAGAACATTCCCTCATTCTCATTCTCCTCAGTCTTTACAATATCTCTCTAAGACATTACCTGCCTCATCACATCCTCCACAATTCATATAATTATATAATGTACCTATTATTATTAGTCAAAAATTAAAGAACACATGTGGCTCTATGGAAAGAAATGTTTGACATAATTTTGTGGACAGTTATTGTGATATCATATCAGTTTGCATCCGTGACTGTTCTACAGTCCACCGATGTTGGACAAGGATTGGAGGTTATTTATGGTTATCCATTATTGTACTACACCCATATTATTGTCACCAAGCCTAGGGTTTATGTACCACATAAGCTTTGAAGTTTGAACCATGACCTGTTGTTTTCTTACAAAAGTTGAACATTTAACATGATTCCTTAGCATTTGTGGTTATGGTTTATACTTGAATTGGTCAAAAGTGTGAGGCATAAGTTTTTTTCGATAGGGGAAAAGTCCATTAATTAGTATTTAAGAAAATTTCTAGAAATTGTAGTATTTAAGAAGAAAATTGCCGCCATTTGAAAATATTTAAGATGTATATTCCTGAATTTTCCCTGAATCGGAAATTTTTCATTCAATTTTTTTAGTATCGTGCCGATCTTGAAGTCAAATTCGAATTCAAACTTGGTAACTATGCTCAAAATATCATTTTTGGTAGTTAGGTATACAATGATCATCTTGCTTTTGAATCTTGATGACATAAAATTTGGTAGGTGTGATGAAATTTTAATGGATGAATTACCTATGATATCCATTTTCTTCCTCGAAATCATATCCTTCAGTTTAATAAATGAAGATAATTAATACGCTTATGATATTTTTAAATTATATTTTTTTGCCAAGATGGGTGAAGAAAAATCAAAAAATGAGAGGGAGGATCCACCAAGAACTCAAGACCAACTACTTGTGGAAGTAGGTCCTTAACCAAAATGACAGACTCGGGCATTCAACAAGGTATGATTGAAAGAAAACAAAGTGGAAGGTGTTTAAACTTGAAAGCAATGTGGTATGATCCACTTTTGATAATAAATCTTGAACTTGTGTATTTTAAACTTTAAAGTGGATTATAAAGGTACCATTGAGAAGAAAGTGTTGAAGAAAATCAAGATGCAAGGAAAGGGATACATAGGACTTGGTGAAAGGGAAAAGTAAAACAGGTTGTGCCTTTAGAGACTTATGCCAGAGACTTTAGATAAATACCATGAAGAGAACCTGTGCACTAAATACATGATCAAAGCTTCTTATACCTAAAGAAAAGAATTGTGGGTTCAACTATTTGACATAGAGCTCTAAGCATTTATCTTTCAAATGGGATAGATAGAAGCTTTTCAACAAAGGGTGTTTGAAGGAAGAGGGTCTCTTTATCTTTTGGTGTTTCATAGCATTTTGATTTCTAGCTATTGTTAGAGATATGTTTTACAACAAGTAAGCACTATTATAATTATGCTCTAGGTGAATGGTTAATATGCATATAAGAATAAACTATTTGGGATCACAATAAACAATTATTAGAAATATGTATTTTTAGATGATAAGTTAAAAATCCACAAAAAAAATTCTATTTAAAGTACGAAGATGGACTCATTTAGATAGAGAAAGTGGTCGTACATCAAGGCATTTGATGAAAAGATTAAAGGAGGAATTCTATCTCATTTTCAACAACTTTGGCTACATGATTTTTGTTATTTCATGAGTATGATTGATGTGTCTCTTATTTGGTTGGTTTATTTCTGTTTCTTTTACTTTCTTTTTTAGATTGGTAGTTTTGGAACATTGAATATCACAATTATGGTTTGAGATTTGTTTTTTTATTTTGACTTCGTGAAGCTAAGGGATCAATGTAACTCCGTGTTCATTATGCACCTACATTCTCACCATTGCTTCGGAGGTCTGCATTAGCCACTTACAATTTTTCAACAATAATAGTCCAACCACTTGCAGTCCCACTCTTAGAAGTCTTGGTGACATAGGGCACTCTCCGAATCACCCTCCACACACCCATATCTAGGAAAAAATCAGTATAAATAAAGCAATAATGTTAGGATTGAACTAAGAAAATTTAGTGTGATTTGGCAATAAGGAATTTTCAAAGCCCCTCAGAGTCCTATCCGAATTGAAAGGATCCTTGCAGAACGTAATTGTCTCCTACTAGAAAGGAGTGTAATTACTTTTGTGTTGCCTCCCTTCCACAAGTATCCTTCATACTAGGATAAAACTATAGGGCCCTTGATAAATGTTATATTGCCAAATCATGACACAAACTTTTCTTCGCTCTTTTCTAAAAAATTTTATACTAAGATTTCTCGTTATGGGTATGGTCAAGGGGGAAATAACACCACACTCTTAAGGGAAGTGAACATTAAAATCCTATTAGGCCAGCTCTGGATACCCTAATTTCAAATATTACTCAACTGCTCCTACTGTATTTCTAGAAAGAACCTCATATTTTGCATCTCCCTACATTTTGTTCCCATCTTTGAGCATATACTATTCAGCATCTCCTATTTTCAGTCCCCATCTTTGAGCATATACAGTTTATTTTCCATAATAGAATACAATGTTCACAAAATTATTTTCTGGAACATCTTCACAGTACCAAAGGACATTGCAGAAACCGACTGAGATCACAATTAAAGTAATGTCTGAACACACAATTAAATCAACCTTGAGTTCTTAAATTATGATATGTTACGCTGCATTTGAAAAGAATATCTCAGAATTAAAAAAACAAACTCAACATATTACCCGCTGTCCATTGTAATTACTAATATGAGTATTAATCTGAGAGAATCGATAGCCAGTAAATTAATTTTCGAAACCCAAAAATTAGGGTTTTGAGGGAAGAATGCTTACACCGATAAGTTCCGTAGCACCTGAAGGAGGAGATCATTCACAGTGGAAAATATTGGTGGGAAGAGTTTCTGGTTCAATAAGACCTTCACTCCTGAGAGCTTTCTACAGATAGTCTTCTGGGGATGACGGTGATAAATTGTCCATGGTTTCGCCCAAACAACCATCAACAATTTTTTTGCTCTCAGAGCCACTTCAAATAAGACTGAATCGTAAGCCACTTTAACTGTACTAACAAAAGTATATACCCTTTCTTTAATCCCGTAGAATCTGTGAATACCTTCTCATATTGGTGCTTGGAGCGTCGTTGAATTAATGATGATGGTACAATACGACCTATGGAGAGCACTAGATTATAAAAAATTTGGAGGTTAGGACTCCTTAATTCAAAAAATAAAAATAAAGCTGGTAAGAAAATAAAGTTGCTTCTTACCTATCTCTTAAAAAGAAAAAGAAAAACATTAATAAGATTAATTTACAAATAAATAAAAAATTCTTGCATTGGTAATCAAGACAATTATTAAAAAAGAAACTAGTTGTATGGTAAAGATATCTAACTCAAGGTGGTTTGTAACCTCAAGTAGTTATATAGATCTTATAAAGTAGATCTTATATTGTTGTTATTATTATTTACATAGATTTAATAAAAATTCATTTAAGTTTAATTTCAACTAGGGAAAAATATGCGTGGCAGGTTAGTCCCTGCCAAAGGGAGCGAGCCATGCTCCATGCGGCGGCTACACAGAAGCAAAACCATAAGGGAGAAGGATAGAACACCTGGGAGAGAAGTGTGAACAGGTCAGAGGGTTGGAGCAGGTGTCAAGCTAGTGAGAGGTTTGAGAAAAACCATCAATGCACTAAGATGTAAGTCTCCATCTAAGTGGTAAGACAATGTCGGGACGCTCCAGCACAACCAACATAGCAATAATTCAAGCTGTACGAGTTCAATTTCTGCAAGGGAAGAGTCCGCTTCTTGAAACTAAATTTGCGTCTAATTCCGAAAACTCATGCTTGGAAGTTGCTGCTGCTACCACTTCTATACAAATATTATGTTCATGCAGGAACAATATCGCCCAACATGAAGGTGGAAAACATAATTCCTTACTTGGCTATTCAAAACAAAAAATTTCTCCTTTCGAGTCTCCAAAGCAACTGAAAACCTAGAAGCTAGACTTTGTCTTGGCGCTATGCTTCTTCGGAGGAAACAATGGACCATCTTCTTTTGAATTGTCCTTTTGCAAAGGAGGTTTGGAATATTGTGGTTTATCCTTGAACAAATACAGTATCCCTTCCTACTGACATATCCATTCTTCTCATCATATGGAAAGCTCTGAGTCCCTTTTCTCTTATCAAAAAAGAAAGGCTCAAATTCTACTGGATGACTCTTCCAAAATTTATACTCTGGAAAATCTAGCTAGAATGCAATGCTCGTATCTTCAAAGGGAAATTCATTATGTATGCTCACCTAGTTTCCAAAGCTAAAGCAATGATGCAACATTTCCTCTCATCAACTATGGTGCACATAAATATAGATCTGATATCTCCTATGGAAGAAAATTGGATGGTTGATTTTTTCCCCAATCCTTTGTCCCAAAATTTGAATCCCTTACCTTATGTATTTCAATGGGAAATCCAGATGGACTCCTCATCTTTCATAAAATGGTGGAAAACTTTGTAGCATCACAACCTCTTCTTTGAAAGAGCATCTAAAGGAAATCCAGGAGTGGTAGGAGGGGGAGGGATGCTCTATGGCCCCAAAGAAATTCACGTAATGTCACACTCTTGGGGAATTGGAATGGACACCAACAACATCACAGAAGCACTCGCCCTATGGAAAGGACTTCTCCAAGCTCGAGATAAGAATATCATAGATATCCACATCTTTGGGGATTCTCGTATTATTATCCAATCCTTAATCACCAATGCTCTTCCCAACAATATGAGACTCAGACAACTCCTAAAGAAAATAAGGCTTTTAATGACATCCTTCAGCTCTGTTTGTTTGTTCCACATTCTTCAGGAATTAAATGGCGAAGCTGATCTAGAAGCCAGCAAAGCGACTATATTGAGGAAAGGCAGTTTATTACTCAATGGAAATGCAAGCCAAGCTAATCTTCCTTAATCCATAGATCTCGGGGTCTAGGAATCACGGTAGGTATAAGGTCATAATTCTGATGCATGCCAGGAAATCCATGCAATTCAAATTAAACGTGGGATTAAATATGAAGGTTCATGCCAAAGATGGCTTCATAAATCATCCTCCCTCCATGATGAATTTGGATCAGTCTGGATGCTCAGTTCGTAGGAACAACTCCATCAACAAAAGGAATGCTCTGTCTCCAAAATTGATTAAGGAATTAGGAGCTCAAATTAAAGGAGATGGCATGTTGGGAATTTTGATGACAGGAATGACAACCATGATAGATAGGAAGATCTTCATGACAAGATCTTTAAATCTAGAGTTAGGGAAGTGAGAAAGAAGAGCAACAAGTCATGAGACTATTGAATAGATGGATTTTAACTTGGAAAGTTTTGTTTAGAATTGAAAGTGTATTAAGTCAGTTAAATCTTTATTAGTTTTGTCCGTTTAAACTAATTACACTTGGTGGAGTCGAGATCATAGGTTCTTCTGCTATGATCCATTTTGATGTATTTTGGACGTATCTTTGCCAACAGGTTTCTGTTGTTTTTTAATACAAACTCATACCCGTTCTTGTTAAAAAAAAAATAGAATTGGTAAGAAACACAAATATGAAAAAAATAAATGCTAATAAAATTAGTTTATAAATAAATTACATTAACAAAAAAAACATTTATACTAATAATAAATTAGTAAAAAAAATTATAATTTAGAAGTGAAGAGAATAATAAAAAATAAATAAATAAATAGACTATGTCAAAGATCCCGACTGAAGTGGTGTAGATGAGACTTAGCGGAGCATCTAGGGTTCCTAAAGCTAGGGATTCTATTCAGAATCAATGCCCAAAGAGGAGGAATAGATCCTCCTCCCCCCCTCTCCCTCCCCCGCCTCCAGTACCGCAAGAGATTTCAAACTTTAAAAGACTTGTAGTAGCACAAGGAAAGCGACATGTGACTTCCAAGCAAACAAAAAATTGTCAAAAAACTCACAGAAATCCCTTGTGTGGCTCTTCCAACAATAAGGCCCTGCAAAACGGCTATAAATCTCTCAAAAAGGGGTTTAATAGGGCAATTCAAAGGTCTTTGGCCTTCTCCAAAAGTGATCGAAACTTGGGTGAAGTGGAACTGGAGTCCATTGATAAAGGAAGAGGTAAATTGTTTCTTTGTAAGAAGAGTTAAATTGTTTCTTTGTAGGAAGAGGTTATTCCGTATTTGTTTTTGAAAGAAAACTAGACAAAGATATCATATTAAAAAATGGACCTTATTTTATGGGACCGCAAGGGTTATATTTGAACAAATGGTCTCTTGATTTTGACCCTAGCCAAGGCGTTCCCTTGGCAATCTCAGTCTGGGTAAGACTTCCTCACCTTCCTCTGCACTGTTGGAACCCAGAATCCCTAAAAGCAGTTGGAAACACCCTTGGAAAATTCATTGATGTAGCAGACAAGAAAGATCAATATTCATGTGCTTGCATTTGTGTAAAGGTAGATCTGGAATTCGGGCTTTCGAAGGCCATCAAACTCACTTTGGTAGACTGGTCTCATATCCAAGAGCTAGATTATGAACATCTACCTTTCAAATGCCATCATTGTCATGAATACAGG
The DNA here is from genome assembly GCA_027924585.1 of Larix kaempferi. Classification (NCBI taxonomy): domain Eukaryota; kingdom Viridiplantae; phylum Streptophyta; class Pinopsida; order Pinales; family Pinaceae; genus Larix; species Larix kaempferi. The sequence continues at coordinate 1,750,166 of BSBM01001127.1, forward strand.
CACTTCGCCAGGCATTGCAAAAAGAAACTCGAGGAAACAACATAAGGAAATAAGGGAGAACAATGGCATACTATTCAAATAGATTGCATTCATGTCTCTTTTACATTTGAATGGTTTATCTTAATGTGATTTCATTTTGTTTTCTTTAAACACTCTAAAATATAAAAAGAATGTGTGTTATGTTAGTTCGTTTATAGTTATATATGTGTGTTTCTATGATATTTATATGGTTAGTTCTCAGTTCTCCACTATGTGTGAAGTATCATTTTCATGCACATTGCAAGTATACATTAGCACTAAAGAAAGACTATCAAGCTTAATGCCTTGTGCGATGTTATGCAATATTTGTCACATTAATTACTAGTTTGTCTCTGTCATTAGTTTAATGTATGTAACTCTACAACTATCTCTTTGGGTTAAATATCTTCAAACCTTATTGCTAGATATTGTGAAGGTTGAGACCAGGTCATTTTCAAGCTATAGAAATAGGGTGATCATTCTTGTCTCTTCTTGGTTTAGTCAACCGAGAGGCTGAAAAATTGGCATAGGAACCTTCATTTTTCTGGGTCAACAGAAAGTATACTAATTGGACAAGGAAAATGCCAAATGTATTTGGACACATATTACCATTATATCTTTATGATATATAGATAACCAAGATATAATAGATACCATTTATTAAGAAGATAATATTTGCTCTTTTATTATTATTAAAAATACATTTTCATCATCAAGTTATATTATTTTAAAAACCTTTTTTTCAATGAAATGCACATGATGGGAATCCCTCTAGGTACTTCCATTCATTTTGAGGATTGTACCCGAGATATGCTATTTGGTTGTGTTATCCACTAAGTTTCACATAGGGGATTTCTAGTGAGCCACTAAGGATCAGAACAAGTCAATTGTTTCCACTTAGTTCTCAGAAGTTCCATTATTTCATCAGACCAGTTGTGGTTCCTTTTTCTTTTTTGCATGTTCACACCCTCTTGGGGGAATTGTAATAAATGATGTATCTTGGTGGTCTTTTTTAAAATGGATTGGCCTTCTTGGGACTTAATCATCAAACTAGTCACCCTTGAGTGTTTTTTCTCTTGTTAATTATGCTATGTTTTTTAGCGACATAGAATTTTTGACTTTTTCACTCAAAATCCTCCAAAGCCGAGGTGGTGAAAGTGATAATTAGGCCTTGAAAGGGTTATTAAATCCTAGATTATATGTATAATACCATGCTAGTCATAATCCCAGAGTCTTGTGAGCATGCACTAAGTCCCCCTAGTATTTTTTTAATTTTCTAGTTTTTTAATAAAATCATTGATAATGTGTATTTTAATTGTAACATTTCAAAAGGTCATAAAAGTGGGACTACTGGGGCAAATTTGTCATGGGGTGCTCATTTTTGGACCCAGAGCCCCCACTTAACCCCTAAACCCACTTATGAGAGTCTAATTGGTGATTTTCAATTACTAATTTTGATTTTCTCTTGAAAATGACATTTTGGGTCAAATAATTGGGAAATATGGAGAAAATCCATTTCCTAAATCAAATGGAGCTTGTCTCTAAGGTTTCTAGGTTGGTTGGAATATTGTTTGGGTCAATAAATGAGTTGTTGGAGCATCTTCCCCAACTCATAATGTGTATTTTAGTGGTTTTGTAAGTTTGAGGAGAGAATCTCTCCAAGAGAGGGCAAAATTCCCCATGAGGGTGAGTTGTTGGAGCTTGATTTGACATATGGAAGCCTCCCATGAGTGTTTGGGACACATCATGAGAGTTGGAAACCCCATTTCTCACATGAAATCCACTTTACACACTCTCTAAAACCCCCAATCCACCTCCTCCGTTGGGAATTTCTCCCTCCAAGGGTTTGGATCCCAATTCTTCTATAAAAGCGATCAATTTCTCTTCTCTTTGGTGGAAGAAAGGAACCTCTGCTCTTGTGATTAACCACACTAAATTGATTAACCACACTAGGTTGATTTCACTTGTTTAAAGGTTTTTGTAGCTTCCAGATCATCTTAGGTGAATAAGATTGATTTCACTACCAATATGTGTTCTATCCAAGGTGATGCACTTGGTCATATGAACCCTTTGTCTAATAATTATTGTAATTGCATCTTGAATTCACTCAAATCATTAGTTTGCAATATATTCTAGGCCTTGGATATGGGCATGTGTGTGTTATGTTATGCTCTCTTGTTGCCATTGTTTTCCATTGGAATTCACTTGAGTCACCCTTCACAAAATCGAAAAACAATGAGAAGAAAGGGTGATGGAATGAAAATTACTAGCATGTTGAAATTGGCAAGAAAATTTTCATTTTTGGTGTTACAGATCTAAAAATTACCAACATATCCCACTTGTAGTTGAAATTAGATTCACTCTTTAGAGATTATGTGATGTCGTAAGGCCTTAATCATCACTCAACAGCAACAGAGGGAATTGTTACATATAGGATAGATATTCCATATGTAGGTCATATGTAGTAGTCTAGGTTAACATGCATGTACCATCAACCCCATAGAAAATTAATATGGTATTAGGCCCTAAAATTAGTTATAGGCCATGGTATAGGCCAGAGAACCATCGTCAATGTTACAAATATTGAAATGGCCACAATATATCGCTTGTAAGGTAAAGTAATTATGTGTAGGGCCCTACACATGGACCATGAATCATATAGTAAATTTATTAACCATGGACCATTATTTAGGTTATGAGAACCACTATTAGTTTACATAACCTATAAATATTAAACCATGGTTGGTTTATTGGTTTACATAAACATGGACAAACCAACAACAACAATGACATCGACGATGGTGACAATGATGATCATGACAATCTCACATGTAGGCTATAGATTCTTATGTGGTAATCTAGGTTAACATGCATGAACCATCAACCCCATGTAAAATTAATATGGCATTAGACCCTAAATTTTGTTCACATGCCATAGTCCAGGCCACGAGGACCATCCTTCGCGTTACAAATATTGAAATGGCCACCATAAATAATGCCACTAATTAGACACCAACCTAACACAACCAACCCATGTAAATGACTAATGCACTTGGAACACTTGATCAATGCGATGAGTTCATGCACCTAGGAAGCTTCAATGTCTAACTCCCTCACCTCGTACCTAACCTTAACATCTATCCCAAAACCAAATAACATGATAACTTATAAACCACTTAACCACTAGTACCAATGAAACTAGAACCCCTTTCCCACTAACCCACTGATCCCTTAGGTGCCTTGCTTCTAATCCAAAAAATAACCAAAGCCTACCACATTATGAAATTGTAGAAAATATCCACTTAAGCTAGTGTCCCTCTAACCCTAACCCACTACCCCCTAACCCAATCACTAACATGCCCACTACACCAAATCAACACACTAACACAATAAATTTTGACCCTGGGTTATTTATAACCAAGGTTTTAGTTCAAAGACTTTGACATCAAGGTTTGAATGATCACTATATGGGATTTTATCAAACGAAAATTAGTGCAAAAATAAACACAAGAACTTAGACTATAAACAAAATATTCCCTATCTAGGGTATGTATGATGACTCAAGTCCCTATGCATGGCCCATGAGTCTCAAAATAAAGTTTTATTGCCCAAGAACCTACATTTTGACCCTAGACCATAACATAGGCTCCTAGAACCATCCACGACATGAAAATACTAAAAAAAATGACAATGTGTTACTCAAAAGATAAATATTCTTTTCCTATGGACTATGTGGTGGTACAGAGAAATGCCCATAGGTCACAAGACCTTGAGGTAACTACCAGTGATTATAAACTAGATTTTGATCTAACACCATGGACACCATGGATTAGGCTTCAAGATGTTGGAATATTCTCACCATCATTTTTATATTTTGCATGCCTGCATACAAATCTGCATGATGCATGCATTTGCATGCAACTGCATGCATCTAGTCATCATCATGGTGGTCTCCCCAGTACCTAGACCTTGATTCTAGCTCTTCTTTGCCTACATGCAAAACTGCATGTTGCATGCATTTGCATGCCTTTGCATGCATCCAATCATCATCATGGTGGACCTCCCAGCTCCTGGAGCTTGGTTCTAGTTCTCCATAGCTTGTCTACAGCCCCCAGGGGGCCTCCCAACTACCAAAGGCACCCTTCTCCAATATTTTGCATGACTAGTGCGCCTTTCTCACCTACCACATCCAATTAGGTGCCTTTCTCACCTACGAGTCAGTTATCACTTAGTTCTTCCTTGATTTAAGGATAGATTGACTCCCCCACTAACTATTTCACTCCAATAGACCTCCAGTGAGACTAGTCTACCCATTCTGACTCCAGTTAGCTCCTCATGTGCCCTCCATTGAGCCTCCTTCATTCAGTTAGTGCCTACCTCACTTAGTTAGACTCAGTTAAACCACACTTGACTGACTACTACCATTGATGACTGATACATTGACTGGATGATGACTCCACTATCATTCAAGCCACACTCTAAGTTAGAAATTCAAATTCCCTACTTGGCCTATTTGAATCCTATATTATGCCATCTTCATGGCTATTGTATTCATTCACTTACATTCTTATTCATTGTATAATACTGAGATATTGTTCTATTTTACTATGTTTATGAGTGATCATTGAGTGTCTCCTTCTCTGCTTGTTTGCAACATATTTGTAAGTTTGATTAGGAGTTGCTACAACTGATAGATACTTGCATATTCCTACATGGTATCAGAGCAGGAAGCATCTATTTGAAGTGCAATGATTGCAACAGTTGCAGCAGTAGCAGTTGCAGCTATTTGAAGTGTAGCATTCTCCATCAACAAAAATTCTCTCATTTTGCAGGTTTCAAAATTCGAAATTGAACAACATATTCTATGTATCTAGAAGGAGTTCCTTCTCTCACTAAATTCAACTATGATGAGTGGAAGCCAAAGATGGCATCATATCTGAAGAGACGTGGTCTTTTTGATGTGTGTACTGGTATCAAGAGAGATTTTTCTTCCAATGGAGAGAAAGAAGATTGGCTTGATGCTTGTGAAATAGCCTCAGGAAAAATATGTATTACTATGTTTTTTAATATGGAATACTACATTGATCTCGATGAACATCCAAGTGATCTATGGTCTAGATTGGATAGATTATTTGGAAGTCAAAAGGAAGAGGTTGATGCTATCCATGTGGAAAGCAAGCTCATTGATACTTCCTGCAGTGATTTCTCTATTCATGGCTCGGCCCCTATCATCTCCCATGATGAAGTTGTTCAAGAAGTTGAACATATGGTTTCAGTTGTTCCATCTTCCTATCTGATTTCTGAGCAAAATATATCGGCTACTACTCTAGAAGTTGAAGAGATCCTTGAAATCTCTACTTCTCGTGAGCTTGCTAATGTGCAAGATGATGACCTACTGAGTTTTTTGAAGAAAAAAACAGATTTGGAAGGTAATGCATTCGCTCCTCCTCATCACATGCTTTCTTTGATTTCCTATTTGGTCATTGGCACATGGTTTCAGAACTTCACCGAAGATAGAAGACTCTACCATTCGCTTGGATTCAAGTCTCAGGCATATCCTTGTGATTTCGGTTTTGATCTCACCACTGTTGGTTCAAAGGAGATTGATCTCACCACTATTGGTTCAAAGAAGTTCATGAAAAACCATTACCAAATTCTTGGATCTGATTTGAAGTTCAAGCCATCACCATTATATGGTTCATTTGGTTCTTATATCACCCCTACTGGTTCAAAGGAGATATCAAAGAACTACATACACTTTCATGGAGTTGATGCACCTGTCGATGTGCAAGATGGTGATCTACTGGGTATTTTGAAGAAAACAAATGTGGAAGGTAATGCATTCACTCTCCCTCATCATATGATTTCTTTGGATTCCTATTTGGTCATTGGCACATGTTTTCATAGTCTCAATGATGATGGAAGACTCTATCATTTGCTTGGGTTCATGACTCATGCACCTTTTTGGGATTTTGGTTTTGATTTCACCCTTGTTGGTTCAAAGGAGATCATGAGAAACCATCCTCCAAGTCTTGGATCTGATTTGCTTGCATCCATTATTGGAGATCTCAAGCACATGTTTTTGCAGCATGATATATTTCTTCCCAAGAGGAAGATAAGTCTTTTTGAGAGAATGCTAGATCCAAATCCATAAGAACCTGAAGATCTAGCACCTATTGGTTCATGGGCGACCATCATTGTTGCATACACTAGTGATCTTGTTGCAGATTCACCATCATTATGTCATAGTTTATTTGGTGATAATCACATCTGTTAAATTTTGAGCATTAATTCACAATACTCTAGGATCTTTGCTGAGAGAATAACATATACAGTATATCAATGCATGACAATCACAATAAGTATGACAAGCATCACAAGAATCAAAAGCATAAGAGACAAGAGACACAGAGTTTTCGTGGGGAAAACCCTAAGGTGAAAAACCCCACAACTTCCTCAGAGATAGAGCGAGCAATGGCTCAACCAAAATACAACCAAAGTACACTGAGATAGTCTCCTAGTAGTAGATGATCCTCCTCCTCACTAGTGCGCCACTTTCTGAGTGCGAGTGAGTTACTTTTCCGAATGAGTAAAATAGAGATCTCCGATCTCTATTTATACTAACCCTTTTTCCTAGTGACCTTATGGGACTGACTTGTCTAGCTAGGTACATCCACATTATAATATATATAATTCAGGGCCGACCCCACATGGTGGTCTAATAACCCATCGGCAAGTACACACACTTGCGACACTTGTCAATCCACATGACGACACTTCCTTATAGAGGAATGACACATCTCTTATAAGGGTACAATAAATATATATAAAATACACAAATGAAATACATTCCAAAGTTACATATACATCAACACTCCCTCTTAACTAGGAAGGTATTTCTCGACACAGATCTGCTAGACAAGTCTTCTTCTCGGGATCATCCTCATCGATGCATCGTCATCGTCATCGTCACTGCTGCTACTATCTCAACCAATCTCTGACTCTACTCGTCATAGGAAGTTCTATAGAGCCAGTCCTTTTTCATACTGGATGTAGGCCCACCACCTGCAGGTTTTCATCATCACTAGCCATACTGTGGAATCCTCAGGACTTATTACGTGCGTCACAAAACCTGGTTGCAGCATCCTAGGCTATTATGAGCACATAGATCTACTTGTAGGATCTCCCAGGAGCACATTACATGTGACCCATCACAAAACCTAGCTGAAGCGTCCCAGGCTGTTATGAGCACACGGCTCTACCTGACAGATCTCCCAGGAGCACATTACATGTGATCTCACCACAAAACCTGGCTGAAGCATCTGAGGCCTTTTTCATCCTGTCCAGATCTCCCAGGAGCAAATTACATGTGGTCATAGCAAAACCTGGCTAAAGCATCTGAGGCCTTTTTCATCCTGTCCAGATCTCCCAGGAGCAAATTACATGCCATAGGACAAAACCTCGAAAGAGCATCTGCCAGATATCCTAGGGAAACGAATTACATGCCATAGGAAAAACCTCGAAAGACTATCTGCAGATATCCCAAGGCACAAATTATATGTCCTCCCAAGCAAAACCTCGAAAGAGCATTTGCCAGATGTCCCAAGGTACGAATTACATGCCATAGGAAAAACCTCGAAAGACCATCTGCAAATATCCTAGGGCACAAATTACATGCTTATCTGCACAACCTGATCCACAGCCACAAAGTATCATCTGATACTCATCATACATCATCCTGATGTACACATGATCACCCTAATCATCATCACTGCAACATCCTGCTGCATGTCATTTGGAGAAGCTCGTCATCCACAATCATCCTGATCATACAATGCATCCATCTAATGCACACCAAGTATCTATCTGATACATATCATCATACATAGTGTATCCACCTGATACATAGATACATGATCCACACAATGTATCCATCAACATACATAATCTACCTGATCATACAATGTATCTACCCGATACATATACAGATACATGGTCCAAGCATCCAACATGATGCATATACAAAATACATACACACGATCCAACTGATCATATCCAGCATCTAACATGATGCATACATACATACATAAAAATGATCCAACTGATCATATCCACCATCCAACATGATGCGTACATACATATACAAATGATCCAACTGATCATATCCAAGCAGAAACCAGAACATCATCCTGATGCTCATCATCCAGCGCTTACATCCATAGCCATGTGAAGGATCCTCCTTCCAACATGCTTGGAATGGCTTCGGAAAATGTGTCCATCACTTCTTCCTCGAAGTGTCCTCTATCTGAAGAACACCAAGCCTCTCTCTGAAGTACTCGAACTTCACCCTAGCTAGTGGCTTCATCAGTACATCTGCAATCTTCTCGTCTGTCGCAACATACAGGAGATTTATAGCTCCTCTCTGTAACATATCCCTGATATAGTGATATTTGATCTCTATGTGTTTCGACCTGTCATGAAACAATGGGTTCTTGAATAGCTTCACACAACTTTGGTTATCACAGAAGATACCAGTAGCATCCAACGGGAGATCAAATAACTCGGACAGTAACTTCTGTAGCCATATTTCCTCACAACTAGCTGAACAGGCTGCAACATACTCTGCCTCAGCTGTACTCAGTGCTACGCAGGACTGCTTCCTGCTAAACCAAGAGATCACACCTGATCCCATACTGAAGCAGCACCCAGATGTGCTCTTCCTATCTGCAGCACTGCCAGCCCAATCTGAATCAACATAACCCTGTAGGTTAAACTTTTGATTCGCCTCATACTTGAGCCCATAATACACTGTACCCTTCAGGTACCTCAGAACATGCTTTACAACAACCAGGTGAACACTCCTCAGATTTGTCAGGAACTGACTCAATGTGTTCACAACAAAGCAAATGTCTGGTCTCATGTTCGTCAGGTACATCAAGGACCCAATCATTTGCCGATAGATAGAGATATCAACCAGCTCAGATGAAGCATCACATAGAAGCTTCAGATTTGATGCCATAGGTGTGGCCATGGCCTTGCAATCCATCATCTCGAATCTCTTCAGGATATCTACTGTGTACTTCCCTTGACCAAGGAAGATCCCACTTGCACTCTGCCACACCTCCATACCTAGGAAATAGTGCATCATTCCCAAATATTTCATATCGAATTCAGCAGCAAGCTTCCTCTTCGTATATGCAATCAATCTGTCATCTCCTATTACAAATAGATGATCCACATACAGGAGTAGAATCATAGGATTTCCTTCCTCAACCTTGTAGTAAAGGTTGGAATCCGCTTTACTCTTGGTAAAGCCCAAACTAGATAGAAAACTGTCCATCCTACCATACCAAGTTCTGGGAGCTTACTTCGAGCCATACAAGGCTTTCTTCAATCTGCACATAGTAATCCCTGTCATGTATTTCACAACCGAGTGGCTGTTCCACATATACTTCCTCTTCAACTACACCATTCAAGAAAGCAGTCTTGACATCCATTTGGTGTATTTTCCATCTCATTGCTGCATCTAGGGAAAGTACTGTTCTGATGGAAGTATACTTGCCTACAGGTGCAAAAGTTTCTTCATAATCTATTCCCTCTTTCTGAGAGAATCCACGAGCTACAAATCTTGCCTTGTATTTCTCTACACTGCCATCTGCAGCATACTTGATTTTGTAGATCCATTTGGAAGTCACAACAGACTTCTCTTTAGGTCTTGGGACAACATCCCAAACATCATTCTTCATTATTGATTGGTATTCCTCAACCATGGCATCCTTCCATTCTTTCTTTTCCGCTTCTTCTTCATAACTGGAAGGCTCTTTGTTCATAATGTCACAGAGTAAAGCAACATAGCTGGTATGTGATTTGGTTCTCTTCTTTGCTCTGTGTTCTTCTTCTGGAATGCCAAATCTTTCTACATCTTGAATGAGCTCTCTAGCCCATGTAGGTTTCCTCTTGTGAGAGTTATCCTCACGGGGTGGATCTACAGGTTCTTGCGGATCTTCAAACTCACGAACAACTTCTGGAACTGCTTCAATCCTGGTAGTGTCTTGAAATCTAGTTTCCTAAGGTTCTTCATAAACTTCGATAGGTGCCTTCCTTGATTTGATGAATGCTGAGTTTTCATCAAATGTTACATCCCTGCTGACATCAATCTTCTTGAACCCTGGAAAGTATATTCTGTAAGCCTTCAAGCTTTCACTGTAACCCAAAAAGATACCCTTCTTTCCTGAAGGATCTAGTTTAGTCCTCTTTTCCTTTGGGACATGAGTGTATACTGGACAACCAAAGATTCTGAGATGGCTGACTTCAGGTTTCTTACCAGAAAAGACCTCTTCTAGTGTCTTGTTGTCCAATATCTTGTGGGGTGTTCTGTTCTGCACATACACAGCTGTTCTAGCTGCTTCTGCCCATAGATGCATAGGTAGATCTTGGTCATGGAGCATTGCTCTTGCTGCTTCCATGATTGTTATGTTCTTCCTTTTTGCAACTCCATTCTTTTGTGTAGTCAACTCCCTGTTAATCCCTGAATCACTGCAAAGTTTCTTGAATTCACCTAAGGTGAATTCTCCACCATTGTCGGATCTGAATGTTTTGATCTTCTTGTCAGTTTGATTCTCCATCAAGGTTTTGAATTCCTTAAACTTATCAAACACCTCATCTTTATTCTTCAAGAAGTATACCCAAGTCTTCCTGGAGAAGTCATCAATAAATGAGACATAGTAAACATACCCACTCAGAGAACTGGATGACATAGGACCACATACATCTGAGTGGATGATTTCCAGGATGTTCCTGCCTTGCTTTCATTGCTTGGGAAAGTCTTCTTAATGTTCTTACCTTTTGCACATCCTTTGCAAACACCTTCATGTTTGGTCTTAATTTCAGGAAGACCCTCTACAGCCTTGCTTGCAATTGGAAGTGCTCTATAGTGCATATGAGCAAGTCTTCTATGCCAAAGTTCACTTGGCTCCATGGATTCATGTACCATGGCATGTTCAGGTTGTCCCTTCAATTTATACAAACCTCCCTGCTCTCCAATCACTACTACATCATCCATGGTCTTTCCCTTAGGCCACATTAGGAATTGGCCATCCACAAATGCAACCCTCATACCTTTTGCATCCAATGCAGAGATTGAGAGTAAGTTCTTCTTGAGCCTAGGTACATAAAGAAATTCTTTCATCTTCAAAGATTTTCCAGAATATAGGTTGTAGGAGGCTTCACCACTTCCTTTGATTTGGTATTGATAATCATCCCCAAGTTTCACTTTATGGGGTGATTCATGTTCAGATAGATTTACAAAAGATTCCTTAAACCTAGTCATGTGTTTGGAAGCCCCACTATCATTACAACCATGGGAGATGGTACCTGTGAAAGCAGAGATTAGAACATACTCTTCTTCACTTGATGAGTTATCATCTCTTTCTACCCTAGCCTTCTTCTTGGGTGGTTCATCATCCTCGGCAGCATGAGCATGAAACCTTCTTTTGCTGCCCTTCTTCTTCTTATTGGAGTTGTTGTTGTCCTTCTTGTTCTTGGGACAATTTATGGCAATATGTCCTTTCTCATCACAGGTAAAGCATATTCTTCTTTCTTTGAAGTGATGTGAAGATTTCTTGGAGTGAGATGGCTCTCTCTTGGACTTCCCTTTCTTGGTGTGAGCTGTGAGAGCTTGATCTTCATTCCCCATCTTTTCTTCTCGTGCCACAAGCCTTGCTTCTTCTTGTGAGCATTATTCTTGTAGTCTACTGAAGGAGATCAACTTCTTCCTTGCACAAATTCCTTGGATAAAGGAATCCCATGACCTGGGTAGGCCATTTAGAGTGGTCATTACCACTTCACCATTCTCCACCATTTCATCCACTGCTTCTAGTTGTTCCTTGATCTGGGAGACCCTTGAAAAATAAGATTGAATGGATTCTCCATTCTGAAACTTTACTCCTTTCAATTGGTTCTACAGGGTCATCTTCCGATTTATGTTCTTCCCTTCAAATAGCTTGGTCAAAGAGTCTAACATCTCCTTGGGTTTCTTTAGAGAGGACACATGGGGTATGAGATGATCTTTAATGGAATCAACAATGATTCTATTTGCCTTGACCAATTTCTTCTTATGCAATATCTTAGCCTCTTCATCCTCTGGGATAAGGATGTCTTCTTTCACATATGAGTCCAACTCATTCTCTTCCAAGATTAACCCAATCCTATACTTCCAAGTTCGGAAGTTATCAGCCCCTTCAAGCTTATCTTCAAGCTTGGTGTGGAGAGACATATTTAAGAGTACTTCAAATGGAAATAGAAAAGATTTAGGTCTTACCACTTGAAATGCTAAAAACTGGATCTGGTCCCGAATTAGGGTTTGTTGAAAAAGCCCTAAAAATTCAAAAAGTGAATTTCAAATTTTTGAAAGGATATAAAGATGTGCCTTGATGAGCTAATCAACCTGGTGTATTTAGAATTTGAGATCAGCAAAGGTTTTCCCTTCAGAATTTCCTTTTTGTCCTCTCGGGTTCACTGGGGAGAGCCCTGAATTAGGGTTTGAGTTTCCCAGAGATCTACCCAGCCAAAAATCTTGATCCAAAGCTCTAAACTTTGATTTTTGCAAGGAACTTCCAACTGTGCCTTCAGATTTTAGAAATTCCTATTTTTGTGGAAACCTTAATGTTTAGGGCCAAATCTGAAAATGCTCGAAATTGAATTCTGATTGGACAGATAGATGTGCCTTGATGAGTAGAGTCAATCTACTAAACTGATTTTCACAAATCTGTGGAGAGAAACCCAATAAACAAGGAACTCAAGCTTCCGTCACTGCAAAATGTCTTCTTCTCAGGTTAGTTCTGATACCATGTTAAATTTTGAGCATTAATTCACAATACTCTAGGATATTTGCTAAGAGAATAACATATACAATATATCAATGCATGACAATCACAATAAGTATGACAAGCATCACAAGAATCAAAAGCATAAGAGACAAGAGACACAAAGTTTCCGTGGGGAAAACCCTAAGGTGAAAAACCCCACAACTTCCTCAGAGATAGAGTGGGCAATGGCTCAACCAAAATACAACCAAAGTACACTGAGATAGTATCCTAGTAGTAGATGATCCTACTCCTCACTAGTGCGCCACTTTCTGAGTGAGAGTGAGTTACTTTTCTGAATGAGTAAAATAGAGATCTCCGATCTCTATTTATACTAACCTTTTTGCCTAGTGACCTTATGGGGCCGACTTGTCTAGCTAGGTACGTCCACATTATAATATATATAATTCAGGGCCGACCCCACATGGTGATCTAATAACCCATCGGCAAGTACACACACTTGTGACATTTGTCAATCCACATGACAACACTTCCTTATAGAGGAATGACACATCTCTTATAAGGGTACAATAAATATATATAAAATACACAGATGAAATACATTCTGAAGTTACATATACATCAACAACACCTATGTTGGTTCAAAGGAGATATCAAAGAACTATCTGCACATTCATGATTCTGATTCTATCTCAGTTGGTTCAAATCACATGCTTCATGATGATCTTCATATTATGATTTTGCAGCATGATCCACTTCTTCCCAAAAAGAAGATACCTCCTTCCTTGATTGATGATCAAGAGAGAGATGCATCATTACATGAGATTTCAGATTCAGAGTTTGGATATGATGATGAGCCCGTTGTAGATGCATCTTCACATGATATTTCAGTTTCAGAATTTGAAGATGAAGATGGGATAATGCTAGAACTAGATCCACAAGAACCTGAAGGTCTAGAAACTGATGATGAAGATGAATGAATGGGACATCCAGATCCATAAGAACCTACAGATCTCTTATGTGATATTCCTCCTCGTCCTCAATGGGTAGCCACTACACTCCGATCTGTCGGTGATTTGGTTGGTGATTGACATGATCATAAAAGAGCCAGATTAGATTTTCAATATGGAAGGTTTCATCCTTCTCACATTGTTGATCCATTTCAGATCGATCGATCCTTCTTCGGAAAAGAAGGACACTTACCTCCTTCTGGGGTGAGAGATGATTTGCTACTTTAGCATCCTTCAGTCTATTTTGAGGGATGGATTTCTTCCCACTGGTTTTTCCCTCTTTCCTCACTTAGTTTATTTATATTGATTGTATGGGGTGACCTTTGGTATTAGTCACTAGCGCCTTGTTTTTTAGATTTCAGTTCTTACCTCATAGCATAGCTTGTGAGGGGGTGTTGGAATATTCTACCATCATTTTTATATTTTGCATGCTTGCATGCAAATTCGCATGCTGCATGCATTTGCATGCATCCAGTCATCATCATGGTGGTCTCCCCAATACCTAGAGCTTGATTCTAGCTCTTCTTTGCCTGCATGCATCCAGTCATCATCATGGTGGACCTCCCAGCTCCTAGAGATTGGTTCTAACTCTCCACATCCTGTCTACAGCCCCCAGGGGGCCTCCCACCTACCAAAGGAACCCTTCTCTAGTCTATTGCATGACTAGTGCACCTTTCTCACCTACCACAGCCAGTTAGGCACCTTTCTCATCTACCAGTCAGTTATCACTCAGTTCTTCCTTGATTTAAGACCAGACTGACTCCCCCATTGATTGTTTCACTCCGATAGACCTCTAGTGAGACTAGTCTACCCATTCTGACTCCAGTTAGCTCCTCATGCACCCTCCACTGAGCCTCCTTCATTCAGTTAGTGCCTAACTCACTCAGTTAGACTCAGTTGAACCACACTTGATTGATTTCTACCATTGATGACTGATACATTGACTGGATGATGACTCCACTGTCATTCAAGACACAATCTGAGTTAGGAATTTAAATGCCCCTACTTGGCCTATTCGATTCCTATATTATGCCATCTTCATGGCTATTGTATTCATTCACTTACATTCTTATTCATTGGATAATACTGAGATATTGTTCTATTTTACTATGTTTATGAGTGATCATTGAGTGTGTCCTTCTCTTCTTCTTTGCAACATATTTGTGAGTTTGATTGTGAGTTTCTATAGCTGCCAGATCCTTTCATATTCCTACACAAGAACCATCCATGATGTTGTAAATATTGAAATGGCCACCATACCCACTTGCAAGCTAAATATTCCTTGTGTAGGGGGGATTTTCAAACAAGTTATGAGAATTGGGATTTTAGGGGGGTGTTGAGGCCTTGGGTGTGTAGGGTGCTGGAATGGGTTCCAAAGCTCTCAACAGACGAAGAAAACCCAGCCAAAGGCTTCAGATAATCCCAGGCAAGTATTACCCTATTCTCAAGCTGTTTGGAATAGTGATCTCCCACAAATACAAAGGCCTCTGCTGGCACTTTTGGTTTTGATCCTGAAAGGATTTGTCTTCCAAACAAGGAAAACAAAGTGTGTTCAGTTTGAAACAAATATACCCATAAAGGGAAATCTAAGCTAAGTTAGACCTATTCTAAAAAGTGTCGTGTTTAAGTGCAAATCAATTTAATGTGAAAATAGATAAGTATGTTCATCCACTTGATAGAAATGTAAGGGTGACTAAATTCTTATATGCTTAAATTACAACCAATCAATTAAAATTAACTAGAAGCAATATTAAGTGTTTAAGCTCATTCAAGATTAACCTGTAACTGATATGTCAATTGAAAATTTAACAAAGATTATAATTTACTGCGAATCATTTGCAGAAATAGATAAATATTTTAGTTGAAGAAATTCCACTAAAACATAATGCATACACAGATCAAACGTAAGGAGAAATCTAGATCATAGATCTCT
Organism: Larix kaempferi; assembly: GCA_027924585.1. Lineage (NCBI taxonomy): Eukaryota > Viridiplantae > Streptophyta > Pinopsida > Pinales > Pinaceae > Larix > Larix kaempferi. Next base: position 1,765,951 of record BSBM01001127.1, read on the forward strand.
GCATGAAATAATAGTTGCAAATGGATTAAACATCATAGATAACAGTCTGAAGTAAAAATCAATATTTATCAAATAAACATGATAAATGAACAAAAGATGATGCAAGAGAATAGAATTACTGTATTAATGAAATTCTGTAAGAAATTAAAAGCTCGGCATAAAACAGAGTATCTCCGGTCTTCTTCTGTCGATTTCTACCCCAAAATGATCATCCTTTTCCTAAGAGAGATCTACCCCTTAAATAATAAATTACAAAATAATACAAAGGATAAATTCCCCTTAAACAAGGATTACAAAATCAGAATATTCTATTTAATGAGGAAATCTCCCCACTTGGCCCAAACTTCCATCCATTCATCTATATCTGGATAATGAGGAGATTCGAGCCCCAGCTATTCATCACACATGAATCCTTCAATCTCATTTTTGGCTATTTTATGCCCTGTGCGGATGAACATATAGATCTTTCCCTCCATGGAAATAGGTTTCTTAATCAACGTATCCACGTCTTCAATTTGGATGTGCTCAATCCGTAGGATTTTCTCTTTGACTTGATCACAACGGGTTTGGACCTACTCAATAATCAATTTTGGTGGATCTGCCTCCTCGATGAGCCCCATTACAGGGAATGCCAGTATCTCCATGAGATTGTCTGAGGCATACCATCTTCTTTTGCAAAGGGCTTGAGCCTGGTTGATAGTATCCTCTACGATCTCAATAACATTCTCCCAAGCTCACAAAACAGTTCTGATCCTTCTGAATTTGAGGTTGTCCAAATCAGGGATATCAACTGGCTTATATTCAATATACTTCTACCAATCTATGATGTCTTCTACAGCTTTAGAAGCCTGTTTTGTTTTCTCTACTTGTTGGCCCAAGGTGCAAGACATTTTATGAAAGGCGATGTAGGTCTCATGAATTTTACCAAAGGTAGTAAATAACTTAGCTAGAAGCTGATGATGCTCTTGGTTGACTTGATTGGCTAGGTCCTTGAACTCTTGCTGTGAAAACCTAGAAAATGCAAAGGAGGCTACACTTGCAGTTGCATCCTCAAGTTGCATTTTGAGTACAACAGTTCTATCCTCGCTGAAAACATTTTCTGCTTTTACATCTCGTAGTGTATATTGGAGAGAAGTATTCTGCAACTGCAGATCTTCCAACTTGTCTTCAAATATCTTCCTTAGATCCTGAACATAAACCTCATGCTCTTCCTTGGTTGTTTCCAACTGCTCTTGAAGCTTTTTCAGATTTTCTTTTTTCAAGTCAATCTCCCTGTTCAGGGTCTTGACTGAATCCAAATTTTCTCTTGCAAATGCAACCAAGGCTTGAGCTGCATCCACTGCTTCTGCCTGGATATCATCAGACTAGTTAGCGTAGATTATTTGATCAGGAATGGGTGCCTCCAGTCCTCCATGATCTCTGCTTCTCTTTTTCCCTTTTCTCATGACTGCCTTGGTTGCCTTACTATACAAATAATCTCCCAAGGGAACAACTATAACATCTTCAAAAGCAGCCACCATATTAGTAAATGATGTAGTGACATCTGTTGTTGTAGCCAAAGGGGGTGTCTGGATGATAGTAGGGCTAGGAATGGAAGTGACAATATGGGATGAGACTTGGGAACTGGGGAGAACTTCACTAGTTGATGGTACATTGGTTGGTGAGGGAATGGAAGTAAGAACTTGATGTGATGAATCTTGAGTGTCAACAACTGAAGGTGATGAAAGAGAAGAGGGATTTGGGACATCAGTAACTGAGGTTAATGAAGGAGATAGAGGTGATTGCAGGGGGACACTTGAAGACTGGACCTTTGCAATGGTTGATGGGGAAATAGGGAGTGAAATTTTCGAAGCTAGATGTGTGTAAGTGAACAATGCATCAAATGACTAAGACATGGTTGTTGGTGGTGTTACCTCAGAAGTTATAACAGGAGGAATTTTGCTGAAGAAAGTGAGGTGGCTGAAGTTATTGCATCAAGAACAACAGAAACCTGGGACATATCCTCACTTGAAGTGGGTTCATCCATAGCTATGGTGTTCATCAAATCTGAGAGTGTGTACGAACCTTCAGCGTTTTCTTCTAGTACAGGTATAGGAGAAATTCCCTCATCCTCCCCATCACTATCAATATTGAGAGTAGGGATCTGAGAGGGAGCAGTTATGAGCTTCTGTATTTTTGTTGGATTACTGACCACAATGACCTGTACATCACTTACTGGGTTGGATGAATTGACCTCTTTGGTGAGTAGCACTAAGGTCATTTGTACTAGTTCTTTCTTCGATTGCTGTACAATTTGCACCAACACTTCATATTGTTCAAAAATTTTTAGCTTAGGAGACTCCTCCATAGGTCCTTTTCCTTTATCACCATTAGGATAAGTTAGCATGAGAGGGGTGTTAGATTTTTATCCTCCTTCTCTTCTCTTTCCCTTCTCACCTGCTCAATCAAATCGAATTCCATTTTCCTGTAGCTGAAAACCTTGTTTCTAAGATCTTTCTGATATAGCAAAATATGGTTCTGTTCATCCATGCTTTTAACCTTTGCCAGGACTTCATAAAAAGTGTTAACTCCCCGGTAGATGGAGTCATTAGGAACATCTTCATGTACATAAATTATCTTCATGTGATTGTGCTGGAAATGAGCATCAAGGAATGCTTTAGTGTCATGTCTTCTTTTAGGAGCAAATCCTAATTTTAGAGAAGCAATCTTGTTACCCAATACTTGAGCCCAGGTGGAAGTAGGGATAGCAAAATGTCCAAGGTTCAAAGGGAATTTGGGCCATCCTCTCCTCTTTGGACCTGTAATTTTAAGATAAATCCCTTCTATTATAGTATGATATGATACTTCTTCAATCAGCAGCTTATCTGGAACAATTCTAGGCAGCAGGTGAACAACACTGCTTCCCCATATTCTAATATCGGAGAAAGATTCCCCTACATACCAATCTCCAATTATGGCAATGAAAAGCTTGGCATCAACTAAGAAAGCTGGTGCATCTTCCTTAAATATCTTGAGATAAATGGCACCAAGGAAATGATCACAAATGTCATATAATAAAGGCACATAGTTATCCTCCCACAGTGCATAATGATATATGTGAACAGGAGGAGCAAGAAGGGTCCAATTCCATCCCATGTTGGGATATTGAAATTCAGCATAGAACACATCCATCACATATCTTGAGAGGAAGAAACAGGGTTTCTATGTAGCAGAGGACTTCTGATACTTTTCAATTGTTGTTTTAAGCTCGAAAGATAAAATAGAAGCCCAATGAAAAGATTCACCTGTAGTCAAGACATGATGAGCCACAGGAGCCTATTTAGCTTTAAAAACTGAGGAATTAGGAAGGCAATATAGCCGATAAATCATAACTTCCAACTGGGTATAAGTTATCAGGCCTGCACATAAAACTGGGTATAAGTTATCAGGCTTGCACATAAAACTGGCTGGTTTGTGCATCCAGGATTTGATCATTGAAATTGAAAATGAACCTGGTGTTAGCAGAATCCAGGATTGCAGTATTAAGGATCTGCACAGGTGGTCTAAGGAGAAATTCCCTAATAAATGCCTTAGGGGCTGTCATTGAATGAATGGTATTTGGGGTTGGCATGCTCTACTATCCATTTAACTGCATCGATAAAAGGCAAGATGGCAGGTCTGGAAGCAATTGCATGAAGATGAGAGTTCCTAATTTTCTCATAGGCTTGGCGGTCATTCTCAATGTCAGATAGGTTATCATTGTCAAATATCAAGTAAATTTCAGACCAGTCCACCTGGTAGGCTTCAATAATTTTCCAACTGGTGTTTGAGAAGATGCCAAAATTTGGGTCTTTGTTCAATTGGTCTCTGTCGGTAGTCTTAGAGTGTGTGTTGCACCACATGTGTGCAAACTGGATAAATTATGACAAACGAACAAGAACAATAAAAGCAATCCAAAATTATTAAAACTTTAAATAACTGAAAAAGGTAACAGAGAAAACCAACCTACTTCAGCTGAAAATGGCAGGCAAGGGACCCTTGGTAAAAATGCACAGTAAAATTCAAGCAGCAAGGTAATTTTCCAAATTCGAAAATGATAGTGAAAAATAAGAAAAATGACCTATTTAATAAATTGAACGGGTAAAATCTGAGCCGTCAGATCTAAAGCAATCAACGGCTGAGATCAATTATTGAGATTTGCAGGAGATAAATTGCGGGATACAAATTCGTAGGTATGATGATCCTTCACACAATTCACCATCTGTAATTGCGGGTTGTGGGATCGAAACTGCGTTTATTGAATCAAAAGATAATTCTGTAATCCACAATCTGCAAATTGTGGGTTGGGGGTTGCGGGATTGCAAAGTTCAAAAATTTTATTCAACAACTCCCTGCAATCCGCAATTGTGGGTTGTGGGAATTCAAACAACCTTTTTATATAGAATCACCTTTCCACAATTCGCAATCCGCAATTGCAGGTTGTGGGTACACACAACAAACTTTATTATTCAAACTACTTTCCACAATCTACAATCCGCAATTGTGGGTTGCAAGTTGTAGAATGAAAAGTTCAACAAACATATTTACATTTTCTTCCCGCAATCCGCAACTTGCAGGTTGCGGGATGACAAAATTTCAAAAAATAAAAACAAAGCCCCCCGCAATCTGCAATTGTGGGCTAAAAAATGACCTTTTGAAAGAATTCAAGGCTTCCCGCAACTTCAAAAAATAGTCAAAAACTGGAAATTTTCAAAGGGAAAAGCTCTAATTAAAAGAGAACAATGCAAAGGCATGAAATCATAATAAAGATGATAAAACCCCATAATGACAGAGTAAATTTAAACCATTACCTTTGTAGTGAAAAATCTTGGGGCTCCCGTGTTCCATTGGTACATGGGATCTGTTGTGCCTACAACAAATGGTGACTAGCTGGGATGAACCATTTATCTCTGTGAATAAACCTTAGTTAAAGAAAACATGTCAGTCTACTAATATTCCAACCTGAAATTTAGAAGATGTTCATAAATAAATACAAACAATAGGTAGAGTTGAGCATGTGACTGATATACTCCCATCCATAATCATTAAAAAATTATGCAAATATGATAAGGAGGTGTAAGGAATAACAAGAATCCATTACCATTATGCAATCATGGGAATCCAGCTTGAGCTGAACCTGGAGGCAAACTTAAAACTATTCTGGATATCCAAATTATAGACCACCTTGATTTATTAATTGCTTTATTTGTATACAAATATTTTTTGGCAATATATACATTTTTCTCTTCTTTTTTTATATTTCTCTTTTCTTTTGAAAAAAAATAGAAAAATGTACATAAGACCTTATTGATAGAAGACCATTGCCGTGACTTGGTAATCAGATGTTAGCAGTGACATTCACAGACCTAATCTAGAAATTGGTCAAGCTAGCTCGGTAAGGAGACTCCTTGTCTTCCAGTTATGAAACTAAAAGCAACTATCATGGCTTGGTGACCACATAATGATAATTTTAGTCCAAAATCAAACCCATGATCATGGCAAGGATGGCTTGTGATAAGACCCCCTTGTCCTTATATACAACGAGCATCTTATAAAAGAAAACAAAGATTTATTAGAGTGTAAATTACAAGACACTACCATGGCTTGGTAGCCATCTAACAATAGTGTTACGCGCAGTGCTTTGTAGATCATGAAAGGACCGACCTATAATAGGATCTTCCACCTTTTAGTAGAAACTGAATGTCATCTCCCAAGTTTGGTGGCTTGATGTGAATATGTCATTCCAATAAGAACCTATGAACCTAATGGGCTGGCTTATGATAAGACCCCCCATCTTGTAATTTACTATTATTAAGAAAATTATTATCAAAGTGACTATAATAGGATCCAGAGCAGATAAAGATGACCAGGTTATTAATAAATGCTACTTCACCAATGAGACATAATATATAAAACACCAGTCATTCCCCATACCTCAATTAAACAAATAAAACATATGTAAAGATGGATCAAGGTGGGAAAGTATCAATCAAGGATCTGCAATTATTGATAGTAACTCCTGTACAAAACAAGTTCTGTCATAGGCTAAGGAAAGCTAAAACTGATCATGCATTCTTAGAACTTTCAGACTGTGTCAATCTTGAGACAATCTGATTGATCAACCATTGCCAAATGTATGTGGGAGTTATCAAAACACAAAATAATATAAAAGGGAAAAGAAATAAAATCAAAATAAAGCAAACACACAAAACTTATGTACAAAATGCATCAAATTGTTTAGAAAAAATACTTCTTGAGAAGAGAAACATTCACTGGATCAGTGTCAATGACTCCCTCCAGTGTCTGCAACCGAATAGTACTAGGAGGTCAATATTTTCTGTAACAATGAAAGGTCCTAGCCAAAGGCATTGAAATTTGGTGTATTCATTTTTTTCCTTATGTTGTTTATCCCATCTCAATACCAAATCTCCTACTGAAAAATCTTGGTCAGAGGAGGATTTCTCATCAAACCATCTCTTAACCATCTGCTGATGTTGATACAATTTGTTTTTAGCCTTTTACCTATCTTCGTCCAACTTAAGCAAGGTATCAATTCTCTGCTACAAGGGAGAGGAATCATCTTCTTGAATGGATTGTGCTAGCTGTAATGAGGGAATGGTAAGGTTAGATGGTAGGATGGCTTCCTTGCCATACACTAGACAATAGGGACAGTTTCCAATAACTGCCTTTGGGGTAACTTGGTCTGCCCAAAGAGCATCGCAAAGCTATGTGTGCCAATCTTTGTGGTGGGAGGCTACTGTCTTCTTCAAAATGTTTATCAAGTTCTTGTTAGAATATTTAGCAAGCTCGTTACCCTACGGATAATAGTTGGCAGAAAATTTCAGTTTGATCCCTTTTTCAAGGGCATACTGTGTGAGATAAACAGAGGAAAAGTAGGATGCATTGTCAAAGACAAGATATTCAGGGGCCCCAAACCTTGTGACTATCTGGTTGTCTAGGAAGGATATCACTTGGTTTGTGTTACATTGCCTGAGAGGGACTGCCTCTACCCATCTAGTAAAGTAGTTTGTTGTTGTCAAGATATACCTACGTTGTAGGGAGGAAACATGATTAATTTGTCCAACAAAATCTAGTCCCCATTGTTGAAGTGGAAACTGAACTGTAGCTAGCTCCAAAGGAAAAGCAGTTTTTTTGAATTTCCCTGCACACTTTTGACATGGTTCACACCTTCTAACATGAGCATAGGCATCCTTAAATAGGGTAGGCTAATAATATCCTTCTCTAAGAATCTTGTGGGCTGTGGTTTCACTTGAAAAATGCCCTCCAACAGGTCCTGCATGAAATTGTGAAAGAACGTCATTAGTTTCGGTTTTCTCCAAACACCTAAGGAAAACTCCATCATAATTTTTTCTAAACAAAACTCCATTAATAAATTGATATGGAGTAGCCTTTAATCTTAAAGCCCTGGGTTTTTTGAAGTCAAGGGTTTCAGGAGCAAACCCGTGGTTTAGAAAAAACTTAATATGATTGTACCATTCAGATGTTGGAGTTTCTCTGGCATTAACAGAACCTGTAGGAACATTTTCTGTAATGTCCCTTGTTAGGAATTTTATTAAAATGGCAATTTTTCACTTTTTTTTTCCTAGTTCGACCTTTGACTAGTTTTGATCTCTAGGTCCCTAATTTGCCCCAAATGATCCCAAATATTCTGAGAAGGTATATGAATGAGATTAGAACATAAATATGTTTTTTAGGGATGCCTTTGGACCTTTAAAATACTTCTGCAAATACTCTTTCAATTCTGTCCAATGTAGGGAACTTTACTAGTAATTTGCCTTTGACTAGTATTGGTCTCTAGGTCTCGAATTGACTCCAAATGCCTTCAAATATTCAAGGAAGGTGTATGAATAATATTAGGACTTGAATATGATGTTCAGGGATTATATATTTCCACCAAAATACCTGTGCAAACTCTCTTAAGATTCTGGACCAAGTATGCAATTTTACTAGTAATTTGGGGTTCAAATCCCCCTGGGGTAAGTACTGAAAATGGCTTCCCAAATGCCTCCAAAGCCACTCAAATTTCTGAAAAGAGGTAGGGAATGTATTAAGGATGTTATTAAGGTCTCATTTTCACCATTAATTGATTATTATATCTATTCCAACCCTCTCCCATTCAACTGCAAAAATCACCAATTCGACCCTTGGGGAAATGGCACTATTTCTTCTCCCAATGCAATTAAACTGAGTAAAAATACTTCAAATGCTCAAGTACTGTACATGAAACTTGTAAAATACATCCATGGCAGTCCATTAATCACAAATGCATCAGAGAATCATCCATTCATTCGAAATCATCATCAATACATTGGTTCACAACAAGGTAGTGGGGAAATGGCATTGTTCTTCCATTAAAAATGAGATTTATACATTTCTACTTGGAATTTCAACCTGAAACTTTCTGGAGATGAAGAAAAGAGTATTTAATTCATATTACAAAATAAATGGGGCATTAGAATCTCCCCCAAAAAGTACAATAGCTCACCAAAAATGCCCTCCCTTAAGGATCAAGAATATGCCATCAAAACTGAAAATGGTTGAAGGAGTGAGCTGCAATAGAAGAAACCATGAGCTTCCCTGTAGCTTAAACCTGCAAATAAAGACTCCATTAAAGATCCAAATGAAAGGTCTGAATGGCCTTTCCAATTATCAACTTGGATGGGAATCTTTCACCCTCGAAATTGGCTAAGGCAAGAAACTAGTCATCCACTAGCTCTCCCTCTTCACAAATGCAATTGCAAATTCTACAAATGATCAAAAGCCGGTTTCATTATTTTTTATTGACCTTTATAAAGTTTTAATATCCTCCATGGGTCGAATTCCTTCCAAGAGACTCATGCTAACTCAAGTTGGGAAGAGATTCCAAAGAACGCCACTTGTACAATAATTCCTAGTCTCCCACTTCCACCAAATCACATGTGGAAGCATCTTAGCTGCCCTAACACCCTTGAGCGCCCTCTTGGAGTCTATTTTTAGCCTTGACATGTCATATATGTCATATGTCAGCCTTCAGGTCTGATTTGTGTCATAGGTGTCATAGCATCTTGATCATTGTTGTCATAGAGCTAGGGAATCTAGCCCAAGTGTCTCATTAGCTCCAAATTGCCTCTTCCTCTTCCATGGGAGTTACTCTTCCTCTATATTTCGACCTTGGATGAGTCATGCCATGAATAATACCTTTTGGACTCCCCCAAGTATGTTAACATTCACCTTGAATTCGAATTGGTGAGAGAATGATGCCAAGTGTAGTGGGGAAATCTAGCCATATGTGGGTCCCACTTCCTCCATGTGTCTTCATGATCAAATGCCACTTTTATTTTCACTTGTATATATTTATTTAGGTACTTTATTAAATATTTATTCCATTCTAATGTTCAAAAATCATTATTATCCCCATTATTCCAAATCCCAAAGCTTCCACCCCAAACCTAGAAAACTAGTAATTTTCCTCCTTGGCAATTATTTGAACTTTAGCATCAATTTGACAAACTCTACTGAATAGGGACAATGTGATTAGGACATTGTGACCCAATGCCAAATTTGGGACATTAAAAATCCTCCCTTCCCAATATTGCTTGTCCTCAAGCAATTTTAAACATGGGTGTTGAAGAACCTACTTTCTGTATAATTCTTTGTAGTTGCCATTAAATTGCCCAACCTTGAGTCTTTGAGTTTCCATGAAGATTTTAGAGAGGAACCACCATGCTTGCTGTTGCACTACTCTGATTAAAATCACTTTATTAAGTGGGGAATCCATCTCCCATACTGCTTGCTTCCCCCCAAAAAATGAAACCAATGAGACAAAAATTATTCCAGGGTCCCATTGCTTGTATTGCACCCCAACAATTAAGAGTGCTCTCCAACCCACACCATTAGATAAGAGGATTCCTGGATCCCATTTTCTTGTATGCATTCTTCCAAACATCATGAGTACCAAATATATATCATCAAAGTACATAACAACATAATGAAAATGTACATCAAGGATATGCTTCATCAAAGAGTCATGAAAGTGCTTATACCTCAAAGCAAGTAGACCACCATTTTCCAAGTGCATACAAGCTTCAAGTGACCAATCAAATTTGCTCCAATGACATAGGTGAGGATCCCATGTCCTATAATGCTGCTCCAAAAGGATGCGATATGCATCAAAATATTCAAAATGTATTATTTCATCCAAGAAGTGAATGAAGAATCTCCACTAAAATCTGAACCAAATAATGAGCAGAAAAAACAAGGAGACTTCAAATGACTCAAAGAAGTCTCACCCATACATCCATGAATGTGAGAATCATAAAAATATAACAAAGTATGTGGCTGCCAAAAAAAATGTTCTCTAATCATAAATCTATTCTCCCAAGTGTTGGATGAAGTTCCTCCAACATCAAATGAATCAAATGTTGAGCAAGAAAAACCATGAGTCTTCAAGTGACTCAAATGCATATTATAGGTGCATCCATGTAGATTTGCATCATCATAAAGTGACAAATAATGTTGCTGAAAATGTGAATAAGAATGTGCTCCAACCATGTCATCATAAAAGGTAAATATAGGAGTTCCATACTCCTCATGTGGCACCATAAAAAAGAACCCTTTCACCCATACTTCATTGAGACTAATACTGCAAAACATGGAATTGTAGGATGTAGGAGAATGAACTAACTCACCCAAATGATCAAAAAGTGCAGAAGTTTCATCATGGGAAGGATCCATGTGGGTAGTATCATGCAGCTCCTTCAAAAGTGGGAAACCTTTGTCATAGATTGGTTCCAATGTAGAGGAATCATGCTCTTCTTTAAAAATTGCATAAGCTTCATCAAGAGACAATTCAAGTTCCTCTTCCACCACATCAAGTTTTTGGATCTCTTCAAGTTCATCTTCAAACACATTAAGCACATTCAAATTCCCACGTTTCTCATGATCCACCATGTCATGAGAATCCTCCAAACAATCTACCATTTGACAATCTGAAACATAGGAGGAAAAACAAGTATCTTGCAACTTTTCAAGAAATTGCTCATTTTTAATTGTGAGCTTATGAATATCCTCATTATTCTTCAAGTATGCATCATGTAACAATTCATTAAGCTCAAACAAATGGTTTCTATCAAAAAGAAAAGACATGAAATTACCTTGGATGTGGCACATTGCTCTTTGAATCTTCTCCATGTCTTCAAGGAAGGATGTTTCCTAAAATGAAGTAGCTCTCCAACAAGAATTTGACACCAATGCTTGAGTGTCATGGAGAATTCGGAGAGACTCTTGGATCTTATTTTCATTCATATTTAAGGACCCTTCAAGAAAATGAGGCTCTTGCAAATGAACCTCCTCATCTTCTTCAATTTTGCTTGGACCAACTTCATGAAGCTCAAGTGGTGATGGGGAAGTTGATCTTGGTTCTTCTTCAACTGCTACAAGGTCTTCATTATCATGCTTAATGGAACTTGGGCTTGCAGCAACACTTTCAAAATTGATCTCTATGTCACCAACATAGAGGTGTGAGCACCCATCAGTAGGTACTCCTTCATAGTTTAAGCATCCATCAGTAGATGCTCTTTGGTTCATGTCTAAGCTAGAAGGTGTCTCGAAATGATCTTCCATATTTTCAATAGAATCTTCTTCATGCTCTTGTGATGTCTCTTCATTTTTATCCTTCAAACAAGATGATGCATTTTGCCCCTTATTTTCCTTATGATCAAGATCTTTGGAACCTCTTTTTGAAGAATTTCCAAAAGCTCTCCTCAAGTGGGACATAATTTCATGCACACATGTATGATACTCACTCCAAGGTTCTTTACAAGAAGGGCATAAACCTTTCTTTACTAACTCCACATCTTCATTTTTGGGCTTATTTTCAAAAACATGTTCAGCAAAGTACTCAAAAGACATGGCATTTTGTGTATTTTTGCTAAAAGCAAGATATTCTTGATATTTTTGATATTGTTGGGGCAAGGTTTTATATTTTGCTCTCCATCTTTGGAACTCACTCATAGAATTATCCTTGGTTGGTGTGACACACTCATATTCATCAGATTTAAAGTCATAAGAATAATCTTCATTTCTCTTGAAATTGTAAGAAGTGTTGCATTATGGCATCTCTTCCTCGTACCATTCACATTCTGCTTCATATTGCTCATAAGCATCTGCATATTCCTCATAAGAATTGCACTCATAGGATTCATCATAATAGTAAGACATGGTTTCCTATTATTCTTGAATGTATGTACCTAATCCATAGGTTCAAGGACCATGCTCTAATACCACTATAATGTCCCTTGTTAGGAATTTTATTAAAATGGCAATTTGCCACTTTTTTTTTCCTAGTTCGACCTTTGACTAGTTTTGATCTCTAGGTCCCAAATTTGCCCCAAATGATCCCAAATATTCTGAGAAAGTATATGAATGAGATTAGAACATAAATATGTTTTTTAGGGATGCCTTTGGACCTTTAAAATACTTCTACAAATACTCTTTCAATTCTGGCCAATGTAGGGAACTTTACTAGTAATTTGCCTTTGACTAGTATTGGTCTCTAGGTCTCGAATTGACTCCAAATACCTTCAAATCTTCAAGGAAGGTGTATTAATAATATTAGGACTTGAATATGATTTTAAGGGATGATATATGGCCACCAAAATACCTGTGCAAACTCTCTTAAGATTATGGACCAAGTATGCAATTTTACTAGTAATTTGGGGTTCAAATCCCCCTGGGGTAAGTACTGAAAATGGCTTCCCAAATGCCTCCAAAGCCACTCAAATTTATGAAAAGAGGTAGGGAATGTATTAAGGATGTTATTAAGATATCATATGCACCATTAATTGATTATTATATCTGTTCCAACCCTCTCCCATTCAACTGCAAAAATCACCAATTCGACCCTTGGGGAAATGGCACTATTTCTTCTCCCAATGGAATTAAAATGAGTAAAAATACTTCAAATGCTCAAGTACAGTAAATGAAACTTGTAAAATACATCCATGGAAGTCCATTAATCACAAATTCATCAGATAATCATCCATTCATTCAAAATCATCATCAATACATTGGTTCACAACAAGGTAGTGGGGAAATGGCATTGTTCTTCCATTAAAAATGAGATTTATACATTTCTACTTGGAATTTCGACCTGAAACTTTCTGGATATGAATAAAAGAGTATTTAATTCATATTAAAAAATAAATGGGGCATTAGAATCTCCCCCAAAAAGTACAATAGCTCACCAAAAACACCCTCCCTCAAGGATCAAGAATATGCCATCAAAACTGGAAATGGTTGAAGGAGTGAGATGCAATAGAAGAAACCATGAGCTTCCCTGTAGCTTAAAAATGCAAATAAAGACTCCATTAAACCTCCAAATGAAAGGTCTTAATGGCCTTTCCAATTACCAACTTGGATGGGAATCTTTCACCCTCGAAGTTGGCTAAGGCAAGAAACTAGTCATCCACTAGCTCTCCCTCTTCACAAATGCAATTGCAAATTCTACAAATGATCAAAAGCCGGTTTCATTATTTGTTATTGACATTTATAAATTTCTAATGTCCTCCATGGGTCGAATTCCTTCCAAGAGACTCATGCCAACTCAAGTTGGGAAGAGATTCCAAAGAACGCCACTTGTACAACAATTCCTAGTCTCCCACTTCCACCAAATCACACGTGGAAGCATCTTAGCTGCCCTAACACCCTTGAGCGCCCTATTGGAGTCTAGTTTTAGCCCTGACATGTCATATATGTCATATGTCATCCTTCAGGTCTGATATGTGTCATAGGTGTCATAGCATCTTGATCATTGTTATCATAGAGCTAGGGAATCTAGCCCAAGTGTCTCACTAGCTCCAAATTGCCTCTTCCTCTTCCATGGGAGTTACTCTTCCTCTATATTTCGACCTTGGATGAGTCATGCCATGAATAATACATTTTGGTTTCCCCCAAGTATGTTACCATTCACCTTGAATTTGAATTGGTGAGAGAATGATGCCAAGTGTAGTGGGGAAATCTAGCCATATGTGGGTCCCACTTCCTCCATGTGTCTTCATAATCAAATGCCACTTTTATTTTCACTTGTATATATTTATTTAGGTCCTTTATTAAATATTTATTCCATTCTAATGTTCAAACATCATTATTATCCCCATTATTCCAAATCCCAAAGCTTCCAGCCCAAACCTAGGAAACTAGTAATTTTCCTCCTTGGCAATTATTTGAACTTTAGCATCAATTTGACAAACTCTACTGAATAGGGAAAATGTGATTAGGACATTGTGACCCAATGCCAAATTTGGGACATTACATTTTCCTCCTGCTCCCAGTCAGTTTGTTGCTGTATAGGATCGTTTGACTGAGCGGTGAACAGGCACAAACCTTGTCCTTTTACAATCTTCACTGGTCTGATTTCCAGGTCATATTCTTGCAAAGATATCATCCAATGGGCTCTTTTCTCACCTAGTTCTTTCTGGACCAGCACATTTCTGATGGTTGTATAAGGCACGACAACCTTCATTCGAAATTTCAATAAGTACGATATGTAATGTTTTACAGATTTGTAGAATGCATAAGCCTGCTTTTCAATTTGAGAGCAGTTAATTTCTGCCCCCTTAAACGTTGAGCTCATGAATGAAATTGGAATCTCAGTATCATTATCATGCTTCTGCGTCAAGATAGCTGCATAAGAAAAATCAATAGCAAAGGTATACAGAATAAAATCTCTGTTGAAATATGGGGACATCAGTGTGGGGTCTTTTGCAGTGCCCCTTCGAATTTCAACAAATGCATCTTTTTGTTCCCAAGACCAGCTAAACTGTGCATCTTTTTCAACTAACTGTTTTAATGGCCTAACAATTTGTGCAAACTTTGGAACAAACCTATGTACAAAATCAAGTTTACCGAGCAATGATTGCATGGATTTGTGTGAACTAGGAAAAGTGATCTTTGAAATAACTTCAGTGCATTTAGGATCAATAATCGTACCTTCCTTAGAAACAATGAAACCCAGGAGCTTACCTTTTATTACCTCGAATATGGACTTCTTAGGGTTCAGTGAAATTCCGTACTTCCTGTAGCGTTCAAACACATGTTTCAAAGCAGACAAATGTTCATGTCATTTTTTTGAATAAATAGTAATATCATCTAAGTATACTACGACAAAATTGTGCATCAAACCTCTGAAATCTATATCCATAACTCTCTGGAATGTGGCTCCTACATTTATCATCCCGAAAGGCATTCGCCTGTAGGCGAAGGTACCCGAAGGGGTTCTGAATTTGTTTTCAATTGGTCATTAGGGGCAACCATGACTTGGTTGTATCCTGAGAAACCATCCAAGAGAGAGAACATCTCTGACCTTGCTACCTTTTGCAGAATCTGCTCCATCGGAGGAACATGGTAGTTATCCTTTTTGGAAGCTCTATTCAAATTTCGGAAATCGACACAAAGTCTGATTTCCCCATTCTTTTTTCGAACAGGAACTAGGTTGGAAATCCATTGTGTATTTCTGACAAGGAATATGATTCGAGATGTCAGTAACTTCTCAAGTTCTTTCTTTACAGAGGGTTTCAAACTGGGATGCATCTTCCTTAGCTTCTATTGGTAAGGTTTCACTTTTGGTTTCATCGATATGTTATGATGCATGATGCTAGTGTCAAAAGTCTTTAGTTCATCATGGGTCCATGAAAAAACATATTTGTACTCTTTACACAATCTAATAAAAGTTGTTCTTTCTTCAACAAAGCAATCAACCCCAAGGTTGATGAATCAGGGATCCTGTTCAGTACTAAGGTTGACTCGCTCATAATTCAGAGTGGAACTCTGGGTCTTACAGTTGGTGTTCTATTTGAACTTATCTTGCAAGTCATAAAACTTCTCTAGGTTGATCACTAATTTTGGGATAATGTTAGAAGGATCAGATAGATATTTCTCATGCTCAGCCTCATCTATTGCCTTGTATTGAAAGGTATCCTGGGCTATGAGAAAATCTAGTATTTGCTGGTCATCATCAAACACTTTCCAGTTTGTTACATTATCAGAGATGGAAGGCTTGTAAATAAGTTTTATTGAAAAGGTTTGAGGTGACAAGCCTTCTGGTGGAATCAGCCTAAATGTTGTATTTGCCAAGAGGTCAGCATCAAAGTTCTGTGACCTAGGGACTAAATTGATGTTGAATGCACAGAAAGAGTTAGTGAGATCTCTTACCATTTTTTGATAATTAGTTAAACGTGGAGACAGACAATGTATCTTGTTCGTTACTTGTTTAACTATGATTTCAGAATCTCCAAAACATTCTATTACTTGTGCACCCATATAAATAGCCTTCTTGAGTCCCTGAACTAGGGCCTCATCGTCAGCTACATTATTGGTTCATTTGAACTCAAGTCTGCAAGCAATCATGGTTTTAGTCCCTTTCGGATCAATAAGGACACAACCTGGACCAGCTCCATCTTTAGATCTAGAGCTATCAAAGAATAAAGTCCATGGAATAGGATCTATCCTAAAATTTGTATTAACATTATAAACATTATGTACAATAGTTCCAGAGAATGGTATAGAAGTAACATTGGTAATCTGTGATTCATTTTGTATATTCTCATCTAGTGAAGAATCTACTGGCAGATCCCCAAATAAGGTATCAAATGTGAAATGCTCAATATGTGAACTGAAATAACAAGAAGGTTCACGTGAGTCATTAAGGTCAGTGACTGCTTGCTTCATAAATGGTTCCCTACTGATCTTAATCTTGTTTGGTTGTCCCTTATAGGGTAGCCATAAGTGAGACCAATCAGTAGCAAAGTAGCCTTTGAGCTTCTCTGACCAATCTCTACTTAGCCACATTCCATAGGCTTCAGGGATGTCAGCTACAATGATATATATGGTCTAGTGGATCTAGGGATCAGCAAATAATGTCAACGACACATTTCTTAATCTCCCCACTATTCTCACTTTAGATCTGTCAAGATGGACAATCTGAGTAGGACAGGGTTCCCATGCTGCATTTAGTTTTCTGCAGACAGATAGGGGCATCACATTGGAAGAGGAACCTGAATCTATCGTACAATTATGTACCTTTCTGTTGAATATTTCAAAGTTAAGCAAGAAAGGAGGTGTCCTCTTTCCTCCGGATGTTTTATCGTCTGGTTTTGTAAAAGAGTCTAAGTTATTGTTTTTTGTTTCCCTTGGTTGTTTGATTATCATGCTTTTAGGCAGAGAATCCATCATAGAAGGAATTTTTGGAAGTTCAAACAAAGAAATATTTTCTTTGACTCTTTTCAAATCTTCAGCCAAACTGTACTCCATTTCAGGAATGGTTGTATCCTTTTGAGGAACAATTTTACTTTTGTTGGGAATTGTTGTTGAAGATGAAGGTTCCTGAGAGGGTTGTCCTTTTGATCTAGTATTGTAAGGGTGTTGAACATTGAATACTGTCTCAGGTTCTTCTTCTTCTTCATTCATTGGGAGTTCAGAAAAATAGCTTACAGTATTAATTTGTGGATCCTCTTCTTCTTCTCCTTCTTCCAGTAATTGTGGATCTTGATTTTTTTGATCATCAGAGGGTTCAGGGACATTCTGTGATTTTGTGGCCAGAGCTTTGAAGATAGAATAAATTTCTTCATATGTTAGTCCTTCATTAGGATTAGGAGGTGGTGGATTTTGGGGAGGTTGATAAGGTCTCCTAAAAGGTGGCCTTACAAAACCTCTATTGTTATTTTTATTTTCATTATTGTTATTCTTTTTTAAATCAACCATCTCATTTGACATTTTCTGGAGAAACTTCTTGATATCAATCATTTCAAAAGCATCTTTGTTTTGGGTAGTGGGTTTGGGAGCATTATCAGTTTTATTTATGGATGTGGAAGGTTGCTCTTCCGAGACATAAGGATTATCCTTTAGACAGAACATATCCTTTTCAACCTGAATTGCTTCAGCATATGCCTCAAACAAGTTGTCTTTATGTTCTCTTTTAACCCACATCGCAATAGGAATAGATAATCCTTTTTCATAATAAGAAACCAATAGTTCTTTTGCAGGAAGAAGAGTGGCAGGGATCCTATTTTTCAAATAAGAAAATCTTTGATTATAGTCTTTGACCCTCTCTTTACCTCTCATCTTCATGGAAGACAATTGTAAGACTAGATCTTGTGGGTTTTTTTCATCCCCAAACTTCTAGATAAACAGTTTTTCAAACTCATCCCAAGAAGTTATGGATCTGGCCTCTAAGGAAAAATACCATGTGGATGCCTTTCCTTCAAATGTATAAGGGAATAGTCTGCAAACCATATCTTCATGGACAACACTCCTAAGTCTAATGGCCCGCATAAAGGTTTTCATGTGATCTAATGCAGGTGATTATTATCTGGATTGAACTTAGGAAGCCATTTCTCAGGATTCTTAGGCAATCTATGTTGATCCCCAAGTATAAATAAAGCATCTTTGTTAAGCCAAGCTCTGTTATCAACTTATTCATCCATTGGTTTTTCTTCCTCTTATTCTGATGAAGAACTAGAGGAGTGTTCACTTTCAGACAAGGAGGATGATGATGAAGGAGGAGTGGGTGGCGGTCCACTAGTTGCAACATTAGGTTGATCTTATGATACTCCCTGAAAGAGCGAATCAAGGTTTTACTCAGGGGATCTTGGACGATCAGTTGTATCTTGATTCTCAAAGCTTTGGTCACCTATCTGTTGACCTTCTTGGTTATCAGTCTGCAAAATTGTGTTATGTTGAATTACTACTATTCTTCTATTTTGTTGTTCAGTAATTCTTTGTTGTATTCTAGCAACATTATCATTAGAACTTTTCAATATTTTTTCAAGTGAAAGGGATCCTCTAGTAGGTGATATAGTAAGGATATCCCTTATATCTTATTGCTCAGCTGGAGGTGTACCAAGAACTACAGTTGGTTATTCAGATGTAGATGAGCAGGTGATTGGATACGAGTGACAACCGACGATGTTCTTGGTGGAGGAGGTTTATGAGTATTTTGTTTAGGCATAGTTTACTACTGGCCCTCCTTCTAGCGCCATTTTTTGAGTCCTCGGGTGTGTAGGGTGTTGGAATGGGTTCCAAAGCTCTCAATAGAGGAATAAAACTTAGTCAAAGGCTTCAGATAATCCTATGCAAGTATTAGCCTATACTCGAGCTGTTTGAAATAGTGATCTCCCACAGATACAAAGGCCTCTGCTGGCACTTTTGGTTTTGATCCTGAAAGAATCTATCTTCCAAAGAAGGAAAACAAAGTGTGTTCAGTTTGAAATAAATCTACCTAGAAAGGGAAATCTACGCTAAGTTAGACCTATTCTAAAAGGTGTCTTGTTTAAGTGCAGATCAATTTGATGTGAAAATAGATAAGTATGTTCATCCACTTGACAGAAATGTAAGGGTGATTAAATTCTTATCTTCTTAAATTACAACCAATCAATTAAAATTAACTGAATGCAATATTAAGTGTTTAAGATCATTCAAGATTAACCTGTAACTGATGTGTCAATTGAAAAATTAACACAGATTATAATTTACTGCAAATCATTTGCAGAAATAGATAAATATTTTAGTTCAAGAAATTCAACTAAAACATAATACATACACAGATCAAATGTAAGGAGAAATCCAAATCATAGATCTATGCATGAAATAATAGTTCCAAATGGATTAAACAACATAGATAACAGTCTAACGTAAAAATCAATATTTATCAAATAAACTTGATCAATGAACAAAAGATGATGCAAGAGAATAGCATTACTGTATTAATCAAAATCTGTAAGAAATTACAAACTCAGCATAAAACAGAGTATCTTTGGTCTTCTTCTGTTGATTTCTACCCCAAAATGATCATCCTTTGCCTAAGAGAGATCTACCCCTTAAATAATAAATTACAAAATTATACAAAGGATAAATTCCCCTTAAACAGGGATTACAAAATTAGAATATTCTATTCAGTGAGGAAATATTCCCACTTGGCCCAAACTTCCATCAGTTCATCTAGATCTAGATAATGAGGAGATTCGAGCCCCGGCTGGGCATCACACATAAATCCTTCAATCTCATTTTTCGCTATTTTATGCCACATGCAGATAAACATATAGATCTTGGCCTCCATGGAAACAGGTTGCTTAATCAACCAATCAACGTCTTCAATTTGGATGTGCTCAATCCACATGATTTTCTCTTTGACTTGATCACAATGGGTTTCGACCTGCTCAATCATCAATTTTGGCGGATCTTCCTCCTTGATGAGCTCCATTGTAGGGAATGCTAGTATCTCCATGAGATTGTCTGAGGCATACCATCTTCTTCTACAAAGGGCTTGAGCCTGGTTGATAGTATCCTCTACCGTCTCAATAAAATTCTCCCAAGCTCACACAGTAGTTCTGATCCTTCTGAATTTGAGGTTGTCCAACTCAGGAATATCAACTGGCTTATCTTCAATATACTTATGTCAATCTATGATGTCTTCTACAACTTTAAAAGACTTTTTTTTTCTCTCTACTTGCTAGCCCAAGTTGCCAGACATTTTATCAAAGGTGATGTAGGTCTCATGAATTTCACCCAAGGTAGTAAATATATTAGCCAGAAGCTGATGATGCTCTAGGTTGACTTGATTATCTAGGTCCTTGAACTCTCATTGTGAAAACCTAGAAAACACAGAGGAGGTTGCACTTGCAGTTGCATCCTCAAGTTTCTTTTTGAGTACAGCAATTCTCTCCTCGCTGACAACATTTTCTACTTTTGCATCTCGTAGTTTAACCTGGAGAGAAGTATTCTGCAACTGCAAATCTTCCAACTTGTCGTCAAATATCTTCCTTAGATCCTGAACATAAACCTGATGCTCTTCCTTGGTTGTTACCAATTTATCTTGAAGCTTTTTCAGTTCTTCTTTTTTCAAGTCAGTCTCCCTCTTCAGGGTCTTGACTGAATTCAAATTTGCTCCTGCAAATGCACCCGAAGCTTGAGATGCATCCACTGCTTCTGCCTAGATATCATCATACTGGTTAGCCTAGATTATTGAATGGGTGCCTCCAATCCTCCATGATCTCTACTTCTCTTTCTCCCTTTTCTCATGACTGCCTTGGCTGCCTTACTGTAAAAATAATCTCCCAAGGGCATAACTGTATCATCATCAAAAGAAACCACCATATTAGTAAATGATGTAGTCACATCTATTGTTGTAACCAAAGGGGGTGTCTGGGTGATAGTAGGGCTAGGAATGGAAGTGGCAATCTGGGATGAGACTTGGGAAGTGGGGAGAACTTCACTAGTTGATGGAACATTGGTTGTCAAGGGAATCGAAGTAAGAACTTGATGTGATGAATCTTGAGTGTCAACAATTGAAGGTGAACAAAAGGAAGAGGGATTTGGGACATCAGTAACTGAGGGTAATGAAGGAGATAGCGGTGATTACAGGGGGACAGTCGAAGATTGGACCTCTGCAATGGTTGATGGGGAAATTGGGAGTGGAATTATTGAAGCTGGAGGTGTCGAAGTGAACAATGCATAAAACAACTAAGACATGGTTGTTGGTGGCGTTACCTTAGAAGTTATAATAGGAGGAACTTCTGCTAAAGAAAGTGATGTGGCTGGATTTATTGCATCAAGAACAGTAGAAACCTGGGACATATCCTCACCTGAAGTGGGTTCATCCATAGCTATGGTGTTCATCAAATATGAGACTGCGTGTGAACCTTCAGCATTTTCTTCTAGTATAGGTACAGGAGAAATTACCTCATCCTGCCCATCACTATCAATATTGAGAGTATGGATCTGAGAGGGAGCAGTTATGAGCTTCTGTCCTTTTGCTACATTACTGACCACAATGACCAGTACATCACTTACTGGGATGGATGAATTGACCTCTTTGGTGTGTAGCACTTAGGTCATTTGTGCTCGTTATTTCTTCAATTGCTAGACAGTTTGCACCAACACTTCATATTGCTCAGAAAGTTTCAGCTTAGGAGACTCCTCCATAGGTCCTTTTCCTTTATCACCATCAGGATAAGTTAGCATGAGAGGGGTTTTATATTTTTGAGCCTCCTTCTCTTCTCTTCCCCTTCTTACCTGCTCAATCAAATCGAATTCCATTTTCCTGTAGCTGAAAACCTTGTTTCTGAGCTCTTTCTGATATAGCAAAATCTGGTTCTGTTCATCCCTGCTTTTAGCCTTTGCCAGGACTTAAGAAAAAGTGTTAAATCCCAGGTAGATGGATTCATTAGGAACATCTTCATGTACATAACTCATCTTCATGTGATTGTGCTTGTAATGAGAATCAAGGAATGCTTTAGGGTCATGTCTTCTTTTAGGAGAAAATCCTAATTTTAGAGAAGCAATCTTGTTACCCAATACTTGATCCCAGGTGGAAGTAGGGATAAGAAAAGGTCCAAGGTTCAAAGGGAATTTGGGCCATCCTCTCCTCTTAGGACCTGTAATTTTAAGATAAACCCCTTATATTATAGTATGATATAATACTTCTTCAATCAGTAGCTTATATGTAACAATTCTAGGCAGCAGGTGAACAACACTACTACCCCATATTCTGACATAGGAGAAAGATTCCCCTACATACCAATCTCCAATTGTGGCAATGAAAAGCTTGGCATCAGGTGAGAAAGTTGGTGCATCTTCCTTAAATATCTTTTGATAAATGGCACCAAGGAAATGATCACAAATGTCATATAATATAGGCACATAGTTATACTCCCACAGTGTAGAATGATAGATGTGAATATGAGGAGTAGCGGGGTTCCAATTCCATCCCATGTTGGGATATTTAAATTCAGCATAGAACACATCCATCACATATGCTGAAAGGAAGAAACAGGGTTTCTGTGTAGAAAAGGACTTTTGATACTTTTCAATTGTTGTTTTAAGCTCGAAAGACAAAATAGAAGCCCAAGGAAAAGATTCACTTATAGTCAAGACATGATGAGCCATAGTATCCCATTCATCTTTAAAAATTGAGGAATTAGGAAGGCCATACAGCCAAGAAAGCATAGCTACCAATAATGAGTAGGGTTCTTTAAACCATGACATTGGGTATAAGTTATCAGGACTGCACATAAAACTGGTTGGTTTGTGCATCCAGGATTTGATCATTTCATTGAAATTGAACCTGGTGTTAGTAGAATCTAGGAATGCAATACTAAGGATCTGTATAGGTGGTCTAAGGGAAAATGCCCTAATAAATACCTCAATACAAAATGTGGTTAATTGTGAATTCACGCTATCATTAAATGAGTGGTCTTTGGGGTTTGCATGCTCTACTATCCATTTAACTGCGTCGGTATAAGGCAAGATGGAAGGTCTGGTAGAAATTGCATGAAGCTGAGAGTTCCTAGTTTTCTCATAGGCTTGGCGGTCATTCTCAATGTCAGATAGGTCATCATTGTCAAATATTGAGTAAATTTTACACCATTCCAATTGCTAGGTTTCAATAATTTTCCCACTGGTGTCTGAGAAGATGGAAAAATTTGGGTATTTGTTCAATTGGTCTCTATGGGTAGTCTTAGAGCATGTGTTGCGCGACATGTTTGTAGACTGGAGAAATTCTGACAAACGAACAACAACAATAAAAAACAATCCAAAATGATTAAAACTCTAAATAACTAAAAAAGGGAACAGAGAAAACCAACCTGCTTCAGCTGAAAATGGCAGGCAAGGGACCCCTGGTAAAAACTCACAGTAAAATTCAAGTAGCAAGGTAATTTTCCAAATTTGAAAATGATAGCGAAAAATAAGAAAAATGACCTATTTAATAAATTGAACAGGTAAAATCTGAGTTGTCAGATCTAAAGAAATCAATGGCTGAGATCAATTATTAATATTTGCGGAAGATAAATTACGGGAGACAAATTGACAGGTATGCAAATCCTTCCCGCAATTCGAAATCTGTAATTGAGGGTTGCGGGATTGAAACTGTGTTTATTGAATCAAAAGATAATTCCACAATCCGCAATCCGCAAATTACGGGTTGCGGGATTGCAATGTTCAAAAATTTTATTCAACAACTCCCCACAATCTGCAATTATGGGTTGCGGGAACGCAAACAACCTTTTCATATAGAATCATGTTTCTATAATCCGCAATCCGCAATTGCGGGTTGTTGGTACACACAACACATTTTATTATTCAAACTACTTTCCGCAATCCGCAATTTGCAATTGCGGGTTGCAGGTTGCGAAACAAAAAGTTAAACAAACATATTTACATGGTCTTCCCACAATCCGCAACTTGCGGTTGGTGGGTTGCGAGATGAAAAAAATTTCAAGAAAGAGAACAAATTCCCCGCAATCCGCAATTGCGGGATTGCGGTCTAAAAAATGACCTTTTGAAAGAATTCAAGGCTTCCTACAACTTCAGAAAAACAGTAAAAAATTCAAAATTTTCAAAGGGAAAAGCTCTAATTAAAAGAGAATAATGCAAAGGCATGAAATCATAATAAAGATGATAAAACCCCATAATGATAGAGTAAATTTAAACCATTACCTTTGTAGTGAAAAATCTTGGGGCTCCCGTGTTCCATTGGAACATGGGATCTGTTGTGCCTCCAAAAAGGGGCTTTTCAAACAACCACCTTCAAAATTTCAATTCTCTTGACTTTTAAGGGTGGTTCCAAACAAAATGCCTCCCAAAGTTCAATTATCATGACTTTTAGGGGGGGTTTTGACAAACCGCCCCCAAAAGTTATGAGAATTGGGATTTTATGGGGGGCTTTCAAACAACCGCCTCCAAAAGTTCAATTCTCATGACTTTTAAAGGGGGTTCCAAACAAACCACCTCCCAAAGTTTAATTCTCATGACTTTTAGCAGGGGTTTTGACAAACCGCCCCCAAAAGTTATGAGAATTGGGCTTTTAGGAGGGGTTTTCAAACAACCGCCTCCAAAATTTAAATTCTCATGACTTTTAAGGGGGGTTCTAAACAAACCGCCTCCCAAAGTTCAATTCTCATGACTTTTAGGGGAGGTTTTGACAAGATGCCCCCAAAATTTATGAGAATTCAGATTTTAGGGGGGTTTTCAAACAACCACCACCAAAAGTTCAATTCTCATAACTTTTAAGGGGGGTTCCAAAAAAACGGCCTCCAAAAGTTCAATTCTCATGACTTTTAAGGGGGGTTCCAAAAAAATGGCCTCCAAAAGTTCAATTCTCATGACTTTTAGGAGGGGTTTTGACAAACATCCCCCAAAATTTATGAGAATTGGGCTTTTAGGGGGGGGTTTCCAAAAACCACCCCCAAAAGTCAAATTTCAGGACTTTTGGGGGCGGATTTTAAAAAACCGCCCCCAAAAGTCCAATTTCCATGACTTTTAGGGGCGATTTTAAAAGACTGCCTCCAAAGGTCTGAAAAAACTTTTAGGGGGGGTTTTACCAAGACTCCCACAAGCTAAAACCACCCCTAAAGGGCTATTTTTTTGTAGTGATTAGGGGATAAAAACTAAACCAAGCATCAACATTGAGTTCTGTAAGATCCCACATGTGTGTTTTTCCATGCTCAACATGGACACACCACCCACAGTCCCAAGGTTTATGGGTTTTAGTACTTGACCCAATCGTGCAAAAAGTGCATGTTCTCTTAGGGAGTTGTTAGAAGGTTTCAAGGAGGGGATACTATAAATCATGCTTAAAAAAACCATTGTGTACATTTCATAAGTTTTTTTTAGTTTATTTACATGTTTGATCTAATATCATGTTCTATGAGTAGTAGTATGAGTACACCTAGTCTCAAATATGAGAGTAATTGGGAAGCTCATGATAAAATTATGGTAAGAAGGACATAAGATGCATGAGGTTCTTGAATTTTTGGAATCTTGTCCACTATGTCTCTATTTTTCCTCAGAGTTTTTCACAATGTAGTGACAATTCCTAGATATAAATGGTGTTCCTATTGGTCTAGGTGGAGGAAAAAGAAACACATACAACATCTCATTGAACTAAAGAACTAATGTATTGGTGTTGTAATTGATGCAACCAAATTAGCATAAGCATGGAAATGTTTTGACCACCTTAACCACTAAAATAATGTATTAGTCAAATATGGGGGGAAGTGATAATTACATGTCAATGAACACTTATATTCCTCCATATGCTTATAAATGTACCACTTTACACTAGTTATGGGATCAATAATGTATTCTTCTACTATGCTTTAAGATTAATATCCAGTATAGTAAATATTCTTGCACTAAGGTGTCTTAATGTGTTTTTTTTCTTTCAACTCATAAATTCAAGACCACTACAATTGATCTATGTCTCAATTCATGATTGTAAGAAAATATCAAACATGAAATTTATGTTGCAAACAACTTTATATGGCCATGCATGCATTATTATTTCAAGCTTCTCGTTGCAAACATCAACATGTTCTTATCCAAACCTAAGTTTTATGAACTAGGGTTTTCACCATTAGATTTGGTCGACAACATTAGCTATAGTGCCTATCACACAATAACTATCTAGGTCAACTGCAATATACTAGTAGCTATTAACAAGGAAAACCAATACTATTATTATGGGGTGGATATATGAATGTTGAGGAAAATCCATCTATGAATGCACATTTTCTTAATATTGAATGTTAATAATTTGAAACCTTATGAGCCATCCACAATTGGCAATTCAAATGCGGGGAAAGTCTTGTCAAAGAGGACTTACCATTGTAATATTAGGTAGGCATGTAAGTTAATTGAGCGTGGAATTTGTAGAATATTTCATAGGATCCAAACAAACCTAATACATGTCCTATGTGGTAGTTTGAAATCTCCTATATGCACGTGCGGAAGCTGACAGAACCCATGTCCGCTCTCTAGTTTGGGTTCCGTGACCCAAGAGCAATTCCTCAAAGTGTCCATGAATGGCCCCGAGGTGCCGGACCAATATGTGCACAGCACCCAAACTATGGCTCCGATCGTGAATCCGTCGATCTTGATGGATCTGGGATGTTGGGTTTCATCTAGCCCAACCCCCACAGCATTCCTCCAACCCCCAGAAATGGTGTTATTATGCCATCTCTGGAGCTAGGGTTTTCTTAGTGAAGGCATTTTGAATATCGCTCAAGGGGGTCATTTCTCATTCAAAGTCTCTCAGGCATGCGCGGCCACTGTGGAAACTTCCACAATGGCCATACGCATGTGCGGGAGTTGATAGAACCCAAGTCCACTCATTGGTTTGGGTTCCATACCCCCATAGCAATTCCTTAAAGTGTCCTTGCATGGCCTTGCGGTGCTAGACCAAGATGCCCACAACACACAAACTGTGGCTCCGGTCCTAAATACTTCAATTTCGATGGATTTGGGATGCCGAGTTTCAGTTAGGACACCCCCCATAGTATGCCTCCAACCCCCAAAAATGGTGTTACTATGCCATCTCTGGAGCTAGTGTTTTTCTCAGTGAAGGCCTTTTGAATATTTCTCAAGGGGGTCCTTTCTCTTCCGAATGCTCTCAAGAATGCGTGACCAGCGTGGACAGATCCACAATGGCCATAAGCACGTGCGAGAGCTAACAGAACCCAAGTCTGCTCATCGTTTTGGGTTCCATGCCCCCAAAGCAATTTCTCAATGTGTCCCTAAATGGCCCGAGGGTGTTGGACCAAGATGCCCGCAACACCCAAATCATGGCCCCGGTCATGAATTCGACAATTCCGATGGATCTCGGACACTGAGTTTCAACTAGGGGCCTCCCACGTCATGCCTCGAAGTCCCGAAAATGGTGCCAATGTGCCATCTCTGGAGCTAGGGTTTTGCTTAGTGAGGGTCATTCCAAATTCTCTTAAGGGGGCCATTTTTCATCTGAAGGCTCGTGGGCTTGCATGGCCACCATGGAGAGATAGATAGAGAGAGAGAGGGACGGGGTTGGTTAGTTGTAGTGGTCAGCGTAGTGTGGTTAGGGAGAGAGAGAGAGGAGGGTTAGTTGTAGAGAGGGGGAGATAGGTAGAGATAGTGGTGTTAAGAGGTGATGGGGGAAAGAAAGTGGTTGGTGTTAGGGGTAGGTGGAGAGGTATAGAGATTAGGAGGGTTGGAAATTTTGGGAGGAGAGAGAGAGAGAGGGATGAATGTCAGGGATCAGGGGCACATATAGAGGGGTGGGGGTTATTGGTAACTATAGTAGGTGTTTGAGAGAGAGGGAGAGAGGGAGACTCAAGGTAGGGTGATTATCGGTTTTGGGGTAGGACGGGGCTTGGGGGAGAGAAAGAGATAGATATCAAGAGGGTTGGGGGTTTGAGGAGTAGGGAAGTTTGAGAGAAGGGGGGTATAGTAAAGGAATGGTGGGGTTGGAGAGAGAGAGGGGGGGTGAGGGTAGTTAGGAGAGAGATAAAGAGGGGGTTAGGGGTGGGGAGAAAAGGAGGTGGGTTAGGGAGAGAGATAGAGGGGTTACAAGTAGGGAAAAGGAGAGAGAGAGAGGGGTGATTAGGGATAGTGGGGAGGAGGGGGGTTGGGGGAGAGAACGTGATAGAGATTGAAGGGTTTATGGTTTTATATAGGAGGGAAATTAGATATGATGGTGGGTAGAGAGAGAGAGAGAGAGAGAGAGATGGAAAGGTGGTTAGTGGAAGGAGGGATTATAAGAGACGGAGAGAGGGGGCTCAGGATTAGGGGGACTAGGGGAGATAAATAATGGGCTTAAATTTTTAGGGGGGAAGAGAGAGGGGGGAATGGTTAGTGGTAGGAGTAGGAAAGAGAAAGATAGGGAGGTTGGAAAAGTGATGTGGATTAGGGGTAGAGAGAGAAGGGGAGAGGGTTGGTGTTAGGTGGTTTAGAGAGAGAGGAAGGGGTGGGGTTTAGAGGTACACCGAGGAGTAGGGGAGACATGGAGCGGTGGGGGTTAGGGTTAGGTAAAGGAGTATAGGGTTGAGGGATAGAGAGAGAGAGAGAGAGAGAGAGAGAGAGAGAGCAAGCAGAAGGGGAGAGTCGAAGGGGGTTGATTAGGGGTAGGTAGCAGGAGGTGGTTGGGGAAGAGAAGGATATAGAGATAAAGATCAGGAGGGTTAATTATTTTTGTAGGAGTAGGTAATATAGAAAGAAATGGGGGTATACTTGTGGATTGGGTGGTTTTCATGTAGAGAGAGAGAGAGAGAGAGAGAGAGAGAGAGAGAGAGAGAGGTGGTATGGGGAGGGGGATTAGGTGAGAGAAGGGGGGTTAGGGATATGGGAAAGAGAGGGTTTAGGAAGAGAGAGGGGGGTTATTAGTAGAGAGGGAGAGGTTAGCGAAACAGAGAGAGAGAGAGAGAGAGAGAGAGAGAGAGAGAGAGAGAGTTGAGGGGGTGATTATTGGTAGGAGTAGGAAGGGGTTTGGGTAGAGAAAGAGAAAAAGATTGAGGAGTTTAGGGGTTTGGGGAGGAGGAGAGTAGTTGGAGAGAAGAGAGGGTAGAGAGAGAGAGAGAGGATAATTAGGACTAGGGGGAGGAGGGGTGCTAGAGAAGAGAAAGGTATAGAGATAGAGGTGGCTAGTCTTTTATGAAGGAGGGAAATTAGAGACGAGGAGTGTATAGGGAGGTAGGGAGAGAGGGGGGGAGGGGGTGTTAGTGAGTAGGGGGAGATAGAGAAGGGTGGGGATTATGGGTAGTTGGAGTGGGATGTTGTGAGAGGGAGAGAGAGAGAGAGAGAAATCCAACAGTGGTTGATTAGGTTTATGGGGTAGAGGGGGCTTGGAGGAGAGAAAGAGATAGATATTTAGAGGTTTGGAGGTTTGGGGAGGAGTAGGTAAGTTAGAGAGAAGGGTGAGTATAGTAAAGGATTGGTGGGTTTGGGGGAAGAGAGAGAGAGAGAGAGAGAGAGAGAGAGAGATTTGGCAGTGGTGAGGGAAATTAGGAAATATAGAGGGGGTGTTAAGTGTATTGGGAAAATAAGGCAGGTTAGGAAGAAAAAAATGGGGTTTACCAGTAAACAGAGAGAGGGAGAGAGGGATAGGGTTATTAGGGGAAGTGGGGAGGAGGGGGGTTGAGCAAGAGAAAAAGATAGAGATTTCCAGGGTTTGGGGTTTAGGGAGGAGGAGGGAAATTAGAGAGAATGGTGGGTAGAGAGAGAGAGATGGGAGGATGGTTAGTTGTAAGGGGTTTATAAGCTATTGAGAGAGGGGGTTAATATTAGCATGATTAGAAGAGATAGATAGGAAGGTTAGGGTTTTAGGGGGAGAGAGAGAGGGGGGGAGAGGGGAGTTAGTTGTAGGAGTAGGAAATAGACAAAGAAGGGGGGTGGGTTGGGAAAGAGAAGTGGGTTAGGGGTAGATATGGAGCAAGCATGGGTGGGTGTTTGGGGGTTAGGAGAAGAGAGAAAATGGTAGGTCAATTAGTAGAGGACAGAGACAGTGATGCAAGTTATGGGTAGGTCTAGGAGTAAAGGGTTTGAGAGGAATAGAGATAGAGTCGAGGGGGGTTGATTAGGGGTAGAAGGGAGGAGGGGAGTTGAGGGAGAGAAATAGATGGAGATCAAGATTAGGAGGGTTAAGGATTTAGGGAAGAGTAGATAATCTAGAGAGAAGGGGGGCATACTTCAAGAGTCGGCAGATGTGGTGAAGAGAGAGAGGGAGAGAGGTCATAGGGCAAGGGGGATTATGTGAGAGAGAGAGAGGTTAGGGGTACAGAGAGAGAGTGGTCATATGGGGAGGATGATTCAGTGAGAGAGAGAGGTTAAGGGTAGAGAGAGAGGTTAGGGGAAGAGAGAGAGAGAGAGAGAGAGATATGAGGGGGTGATTATGGGTAGGGTTTGGGGTAGAGAAAGAGATAGTGGTATGGGATTTTGGGGGGTTCAGTGATGAGGAGGAAAGTTAGAGGTAAGAGGGGTCAAAGAGAGAGAGGGTGATTAGTTATAGAGGGGATGAAGGGTTTTGTGGGAGAGAGAGATAGATATCAATGGGGTTTGGTGTTTGGGGAGGAGGGAAATTAGAGAGAAGTTGGGGTATAGGGAAGTAGAGAGAGAGAGAGAGAGAGAGAGAGAGAGAGATGAGTGTGGGTGACTAGGGGTATGGGGGAAGAGGAAGCTTGGGGGAGAGGAAAATATATATATTAGGAGGATTGGTGGTTTGGGGAGGAGTAGGGTAGTTAGAGAGAAGGGGGGTATAGGTAAGGATTGGTGAGGTTAGGACTATAGAGAGGGGGGGTGCTTGGCATGAATGTGAGAGAGAGAGAGAGAGAGAGAAGGGGGGGTGCTTGGCATCAATGAGAGAGAGAGAGAGAGAGGGAAAGGGGTTGTTTAGTGGTTGGAGCATGACATAGAGAAAGGGGGTTAGGTAGAGAGAGAAAATGGTTAGGGAGAGAGAGTAGGTTTAGGGTAGAGAGATAGAGAGAGGTAAAAAGTGTGATGTTAGGGGCTTTGGGAAGAGAGAAAGTAGTGGGGATTATGGGTAGGTGGAGGAGAAGGTGTGAGAGAGAATGCCATAAGTTGTTAGTAAGGTTAGTGTGAGGACGAGAGAGTGAGAGAGTGAGGAGGGTAGTCAATGATATGGGTGGAAGTAGGGATGTGAGTGTGTGAGAGATATGGGAGATTTAGGGGGAGAGAGAGGGGGATTTAGGGATAGAGACAGAGACAGGAGGGTTATGGGTAGAGAGAGAGTGAAAGGTAAAGAAGGTGTTTTAGGAGGTTGGGGCAGAGAGAAAGTGATCGGGGGTTTTGAGAGAGAGAGAGAGAGATGAGAGTGGGTTATTAGCGATGTGGAGGAGGAGGAGGGGGTTATGAGGAGGGAAATAAATAGAGATAAAGAGGGTTGTAGGTTTTGGGGAGAGAGAGAGAGTGAGAGAGAGGTATTGGTGAGGAGGGGGGGTTGGGGGTAATAAGAGAAAGATGGGTAGTAGGGATAGGGAATGAGGATTTTTGGGGTTGGTGGTAGGGAGAGAGAGAGAGAGGAGGGGTTATGGGTTTGGGGAGGATAAGGGTAGTTAAACAAAAATGAGAAGTAGTACAGGAGAGAGAGAGAGAGAATGAGAGAGACTATTAGTAATTGTTATGGAGAGAGAGGGAGAGAGGAATGAGGGTAGTTAGTGGTAGGGGTGTGATTAGAAGGTGAGTGTGGGTGTGTGGGGGAGAGAGAGAGAGAGGGGGGGGAGGGTGGTATTAATGAGTAACAAGAGATAGAGAGGGGTGAGGTTTATGGTTAGGTGGATTAGGGGTATCAGTATTTGTGTGTGTGAGAGAGAGAGAGAGAGTTGGGGGTGATTAGAGGTATGGGTGAGGAAGGGGCTTCAAGGAGAGAAATAGATAAATATTAGGAGGGTTGGGGATTTGTTGAGGAGTAGGGAAGTTAGAGAGAAGCGGGGTATATTTAAGGAGTGGGTTGGTTGGGAGTAGAGAGAGAGAGAAAAAGAGTTAGGGGGTTAGGGGAGAGAGAGGGGAGGGTTGTTAGGGGTAGGGGAAAATGAGGGGGTCTAGGTAGATAGATAAGGGGTTAAGAGTAGAGAGAGAGGGTGAAGTTAGGGGTCGAGGGAGAGAGTGAGAGAGAGAGGGTATTTTTAGGGGGTGAGGAGTGAGAGGTTGGGGGTAGGGCGAGACAGCGGGTAGGGATAGGGAGATGAGGAGTTTGGTGGTTGGGGTAGATAGAGATAGAGAAAGAAAGAGAGATGGGGGGTAGGGATAGGGGGATGAGGAGTTTAGTGGTTGGGGGAGAGAGAGAGAGAGAGAGAGAGAGAGAGAGAGAGAGATTGTAATGTCCCTTGTTAGGAATTTTATTAAAATGGCAATTTTTCACTTTTTTAACTAGTTAGACCTTTGACTAGTTTTGATCTCTAGGTCCCAATTTTGCCCCAAATGATCCCAAATCTTCTGAGAAGGTATATGAATGGTATTAGAACATAAATATGTGTTTCAGGGATGCCTTTGGACCTTTAAAATACTTCTGCAAATCCTCTTTCAATTCTGATCAATGTAGGTAACTTTACTAGTGATTTTCCTTTGACTAGTATTGGTCTCTAGGTCTCAAATTGACTCCAAATGCCTTCAAATCTTCAAGGAAGGTGTATGAATGATATTATAACTTGAATATGATGTTTATGGATGACATATGTCCACCAAAAGACCTCTGCAAACTCTCTTAAGATTCTGAACCAATTATGCAATTTTACTAGTAATTTGGGGTTCAAATCCCCCTGGGGTAAGCACTGAAAATGGCTTCCCAAATGCCTCCAAACCCACTCAAATTTATGAACAGAGGTATGTAATGTGTTAAGTATTTTATTAAAGTCTCATATGCACCATTAATGGATTATTACAACTGTTCTCACCCTCTCCCATTCAACTGCAAAAATCCCCAATTCGACCCTTGGGGAAATGGCACTATTTCACCTCCCAATACAACTAAACTGAATAAAAATGCTTCAAATGCTCAAGTACAGTACATGAAACTTGTAGAATACATCCATGGCATTATATTGATCACAAATATATCATAGAATCATCCATTCATTCGAAATCATCATCAATACATTGGCTCACAACAAGGTAGTGGGGAAATGGCATTGTTCTTCCATTAAAAATGAGATTTATACATTTCTACTTGGAATTTCGACCTGAAACTTTTTGGAGATGAAGAACAGAGTATTTACTTCATATTACAAAATAAATGGGGCATTAAAAGCTTCCCCAAAGAGTACAATAGCTCACCAAAAACGCCCTCCCTCAAGGATCAAGAATATGCCATCAAAACTGGAAATGGTTGAAGGAGTGAGCTGCAATAGAAGAAACCATGAGCTGCCCTGTAGCTTACACCTGCAAATAAAGACTCCATTAAAGCTCCAAATGAAAGGTCTGAATGGCCTTTCCAATTACCAACTTGGATGGGAATCTTTCACCCTCGAAATTGGCTAAGGCAAGAAACTAGTCATCCACTAGCTCTCCCTCTTCACAAATGCAATTGCAAATTCTACAAATGATCAAAAGCTGGTTTCATTCTTTGTTATTGACATTTATAAACTTATAATGTCCTCCATGGGTCGAATTCATTCCAAGAGACTCATGCCAACTCATGTTGGGAAGAGATTCCAAAGAACGCCACTTGTACAACAATTCCTAGTCTCCCACTTCCACCAAATCACATGTGGAAGCATCTTAGCTGCCCTAACACCCTTGAGCGCCCTCTTGGAGTCTATTTTTAGCCCTGACATGTCATATATGTCATATGTCAGCCTTCAGGTCTGATTTGTGTCATAGGTGTCATAGCATCTTCATCATTGTTGTCATAGAGCTAGGGAATCTAGCCCAAGTGTCTCACTAGCTCCAAATTGCCTCTTCCTCTTCCATGGGAGTTACTCTTCCTCTATATTTCGACCTTGGATGAGTCATGCAATGAATAATACCTTTTGGACTCCCCCAAGTATGTTACCATTCACCTTGAATTCGAATTGGTGAGAGAATGATGCCAAGTGTAGTGGGGAAATCTAGCCATATGTGGGTCCCACTTCCTCCATGTGTCTTCATGATGAAATGCCACTTTGATTTTCACTTGTATATATTTATTTAGCTCCTTTATTAAATATTTATGCCATTCTAATGTTCAAACATCATTTATTATCCCCATTATTCCAAATCCCAAAGCTTCCACCCCAAACCTAGGAAACTAGTAATTTTCCTCATTGGCAATTATTTGACCTTTAGCATCAATTTGACAAACTCTAATGAATAGGGCCAATGTGATTAGGCCATTGTGACCCAATACCAAATTTGGGACATGACAAATCCTCCCTTCCCAATATTGCTTGTCCTCAAGCAATTTTAAACATGGGTGTTGAAGAACCTGCTTTCTGTATAATTCTTTGAAGTTGCCATTGAATTGCCCAACCTTGAGTCTTTGAGTTTCCATGAAGATTTTAGAGAGGAACCACCATGCTTGCTGCTGCACTACTCTGATAAAAATCACTTTATTAAGTGGGGAAATCCATATCCCATACTGCTTGTTTCCCCAAAAAATTTGAAACCAATGAGATAAAAATTATTCCAGGGTCCCATTGCTTGTATTGCACCCCAATAATTAAGAGTGCTCTCCAACCCACACCATTAGTTAAGAGGATTCCTGGATCCCATTTTCTTGTATGCATCCTTCCAAACATCATGAGTACCAAATATATATCATCAAAGTACATAACAACATAATGAAAATGTACATCAAGGATATGCTTAATCAAAGAGTCATGAAGGTGCTTATACCTCCAAGCAAGTAGACCACCATTTTCCAAGTGCATACAAGCTTCAAGTGACCAATCAAATCTGCTCCAATGACATAGGTGAGGATCCCATGTCCTATAATGCTGCTCCAAAAGGATGTGATATGCATCAAAATATTCAACCATGTATTCTTTCATCCAAGAAGTGAATGAAGACTCTCCACTAAAATCTGAACCAAATAATGAGCGGAAAAAACAAGGAGACTTCAAATGACTCAAAGAAGTCTCACCCATACATCCATGAATGTGAGAATCATAAAGATGTAACAAAGTATGTGGCTGCCAACAAAAATGTTCTCCCATCATAAATCTATTCACCCAAGTGTTGGATGAAGTTCCTCTAACATAAAATGAACCCAGTGTTGAGCAAGAAAAACCATGAGTCTTCAAGTGACTCAAATCCATATCATAGGTACATCCATGTAGATGTGAATCATCATAAAGTGACAAATGATGCTGCTGCAAATGTGAATAAGAATGTGCTCCAACCATGTCATCATAAAAGTTAAATCTAGGAGTTCCATGCTCCTCATGTGGCACCATCAAAAAGAACCCTTTCACCCATACTTCATTGAGACTAATGTTGCAAAACATGGAATTGTAGGAAGTAGGAGAATGAACTAACTCACCCAAATGATCAAAAAGTGCAGAAGTTTCATCATGGGAAGGATCCATATGGGTAGTATCATGCAGCTCCTTCAAAAGTGTGAACTCTTTGTCATAGTTTGGTTCCAATGTAGAGGAATCATGCTCTTCTTTAAAAATTGCATAACCTTCATCAAGAGGCAATTCAAATTCCTCTTCCACCACATCAAGTGTTTGGATCTCTTCAAGTTCATCTTCAAACACATCAAGAACATTCAAATTTTCACATTTCTCATGATCCACCATGTCATGAGAATCCTCCAAACAATCTACCATTTGACAATCTGAAACATAGGAGGAAAAACAAGTATCTTGCAACTTTTCAAGAAGTTGCTCATTTTGAATTGTGAGCTTATGAATATCCTCATTATTCTTCAAGTATGCATCATGTAACAATTCATTAAGCTCAAACAAATGGTTTCTATCAAAAAGCAAAGACATGAAATTACCTTTGATGTGGCACATTGCTCTTTGAATCTTCTCCATGTCTTCAAGGAAGGATGTTTCCTCCAATGAAGTAGCTCTCCAACAAGAATTTGACACCAATGCTTGAGTGTCATGGAGAATGCTGAGGGACTCTTGGATCTTCTTTTCATTCATCTTTAAGGACCCTTCAAGAAAATGAGGCTCTTGCAAATGAACCTCCTCATCTTCTTCATTTTTTCTTGGACCAACTTCATGAAGCTCAAGTGGTGATGGGGAAGTTGATCTTGGTTCTTCTTCAACTGCTGCAAGGTCTTCATTATCATGCTTAATGGAACTTGGGCTTGCAGCAACATTTTCAAAAGTGATCTCTATGTTACCAACATAGAGGTGTGAGCACCCATCAATAGGTACTCCTTCATAGTTTAAGCATCCATCAGTAGATGCTCTTTGGTTCATGTCTAAGCTAGAAGGTGTCTCGAAATGATCTTCCATATTTTCAATAGAATATTCTTCACTATCTTGTGATGTCTCTTCCTTTTGCTCCTTCAAGCAAGCTGTTGCATTTTGCCCCTTGGTTTCCTTAAAATCAATAATTTTTTCCACAAGTTCGATAGAAAACAATTCGAATCCTTCCTTAATTTGCTTGGTCATATCTTCAAATATTGTTTTCATAATTTTTATATGCTCCTCACCATCATATGAGGCTCCCTTTTCATCCCTAGTCATAGTTCCCTCAAAAAATTTGCTCTTCTTCTCCTACTTTTTTTTTTCCTCTTCAACAAAAGCACTTTTGGTTTCAATATATAATGGTGGTACCTAAATTCTTTTCCTCATAGATATTATACCACATCAGGTGCCAAGATCATGCTCTGATACCACTGTAATGTCCCTTGTTAGGAATTTTATTAAAATGGCAATTTTTCACTTTTTTAACTAGTTAGACCTTTGACTAGTTTTGATCTCTAGGTCCCAATTTTGCCCCAAATGATCCCAAATCTTCTGAGAAGGTATATGAATGGTATTAGAACATAAATATGTGTTTCAGGGATGCCTTTGGACCTTTAAAATACTTCTGCAAATCCTCTTTCAATTCTGATCAATGTAGGTAACTTTACTAGTGATTTTCCTTTGACTAGTATTGGTCTCTAGGTCTCAAATTGACTCCAAATGCCTTCAAATCTTCAAGGAAGGTGTATGAATGATATTATAACTTGAATATGATGTTTATGGATGACATATGTCCACCAAAAGACCTCTGCAAACTCTCTTAAGATTCTGAACCAATTATGCAATTTTACTAGTAATTTGGGGTTCAAATCCCCCTGGGGTAAGCACTGAAAATGGCTTCCCAAATGCCTCCAAACCCACTCAAATTTATGAACAGAGGTATGTAATGTGTTAAGTATTTTATTAAAGTCTCATATGCACCATTAATGGATTATTACAACTGTTCTCACCCTCTCCCATTCAACTGCAAAAATCCCCAATTCGACCCTTGGGGAAATGGCACTATTTCACCTCCCAATACAACTAAACTGAATAAAAATGCTTCAAATGCTCAAGTACAGTACATGAAACTTGTAGAATACATCCATGGCATTATATTGATCACAAATATATCATAGAATCATCCATTCATTCGAAATCATCATCAATACATTGGCTCACAACAAGGTAGTGGGGAAATGGCATTGTTCTTCCATTAAAAATGAGATTTATACATTTCTACTTGGAATTTCGACCTGAAACTTTTTGGAGATGAAGAACAGAGTATTTACTTCATATTACAAAATAAATGGGGCATTAAAAGCTTCCCCAAAGAGTACAATAGCTCACCAAAAACGCCCTCCCTCAAGGATCAAGAATATGCCATCAAAACTGGAAATGGTTGAAGGAGTGAGCTGCAATAGAAGAAACCATGAGCTGCCCTGTAGCTTACACCTGCAAATAAAGACTCCATTAAAGCTCCAAATGAAAGGTCTGAATGGCCTTTCCAATTACCAACTTGGATGGGAATCTTTCACCCTCGAAATTGGCTAAGGCAAGAAACTAGTCATCCACTAGCTCTCCCTCTTCACAAATGCAATTGCAAATTCTACAAATGATCAAAAGCTGGTTTCATTCTTTGTTATTGACATTTATAAACTTCTAATGTCCTCCATGGGTCGAATTCATTCCAAGAGACTCATGCCAACTCATGTTGGGAAGAGATTCCAAAGAACGCCAC
Organism: Larix kaempferi; assembly: GCA_027924585.1. Lineage (NCBI taxonomy): Eukaryota > Viridiplantae > Streptophyta > Pinopsida > Pinales > Pinaceae > Larix > Larix kaempferi. The sequence goes on from BSBM01001127.1 coordinate 1,804,411, forward strand.
TTGTACAACAATTCCTAGTCTCCCACTTCCACCAAATCACATGTGGAAGCATCTTAGCTGCCCTAACACCCTTGAGCGCCCTCTTGGAGTCTATTTTTAGCCCTGACATGTCATATATGTCATATGTCAGCCTTCAGGTCTGATTTGTGTCATAGGTGTCATAGCATCTTCATCATTGTTGTCATAGAGCTAGGGAATCTAGCCCAAGTGTCTCACTAGCTCCAAATTGCCTCTTCCTCTTCCATGGGAGTTACTCTTCCTCTATATTTCGACCTTGGATGAGTCATGCAATGAATAATACCTTTTGGACTCCCCCAAGTATGTTACCATTCACCTTGAATTCGAATTGGTGAGAGAATGATGCCAAGTGTAGTGGGGAAATCTAGCCATATGTGGGTCCCACTTCCTCCATGTGTCTTCATGATGAAATGCCACTTTGATTTTCACTTGTATATATTTATTTAGCTCCTTTATTAAATATTTATGCCATTCTAATGTTCAAACATCATTTATTATCCCCATTATTCCAAATCCCAAAGCTTCCACCCCAAACCTAGGAAACTAGTAATTTTCCTCATTGGCAATTATTTGACCTTTAGCATCAATTTGACAAACTCTAATGAATAGGGCCAATGTGATTAGGCCATTGTGACCCAATACCAAATTTGGGACATGACAGAGATTGGTAAGGTTATGGGTTTGGGGAGGAGGAGGGAAGTTAAAGATAAGGGGGAAGTATAGAGGGAGAAAGAGAGAGAGTCGAGAAGGGAGGTAGAGGTGTATATAGTGAAAGAGATAGTCAAGGGATGAGGATGTGGGGGGTTGGTGGTAGGGAGAGAGGGGGGGTAGGGATAAACGGATGAGGAGTTTGTGGTTGGGGTAGATAGAGATAGAGAAATAATGAGAGATGGGGGGTAGGAATAGGGAGATAAGGAGTTTGGTGGATGGGTTAGAGAGAGAGAGAGAGAGAGAGAGAGAGAGAGAGAGAGAGAGAGATTGGCAGGGTTATGGGTTTGGGAAGGAGGAGGGAAGTTAAAGAGAAGGGGGGAGTGTAGAGGGAGAAAGAGAGAGATGTGGGAAGGGAGGTGGAGGTGTATATAGGGAGAGAGACCATCGAGGGTGGATTAGTGGTATGGGGGAGTGGGATTAGGAGAAACATAGAGAGGGGTGGATTTTGGAGAGAGAGGGAGAGAGATTAGTGGTATGAGGGAGTGGGATTATGAGAAACATAGAGAGGGGTGGATTCTAGAGAGAGTGGGGGGGTTAGTTGTAGGAATAGGGTTAATAGAGAGAGAGAGGGAGGGTGTGAGGGGTTCATGGTAAAGAGAAAGGGTTGGGGAATAGGGGTAGGTGGACGAGTAGGAGATAGAGAGAGTGTGTGAGAGAAGGGTTTAATAAGGGTTATGGAGATGCAGAGAGAGAGAGAGAAAGAGAGAGAGAGAGAGGGGTGTGGGTTAGGGGTAGGTAGATTAGTATGGGGTTGAGAGAGGGAGAGAGATGAGGTGGGGTGATTAAGGATGGGGGGGGGAGGAGGGGGGTTGGGGGAGAGAAAGAGATAGAGATAAGGAGGGTTACGAATTTGGGGAGGAGTAGGAAAGTTAGAGAGAAGGGGGGTTTAGTTGAGGAATGGGGGGGGTGTGAAGTAGCAAGAGAAAGACAAAGAGAGAAAGAGTGGAGGGTTACTGGTAGGCGTAGAAAGAGAGAGGTAGGGGGTTTGGGAAAGAGAGTTGGGTTAGGGGTAGAGAAAGAGGGGGAGAGAGATAGGAATAGGGGTTAGGGGTAGTTGGAGGAGTAGGGAAGAGAGAGAGGGGTGGGGTTTAGTGGTGGTGGATGTGTAGGGGGTTGAGAGAAAGAGAGAGAGGGAGACGGGCATGGTTTATTAAGGGTGGGGGAGGATGGGGGTTGGGGGAAAGAAATAGATAGAGAGAAGGAGGGTTAATGGTTTGGGGAGAAGTTGGTAGGCTAGAGAGAAGGGGGTTACACTTCAGGTGTGGGTGGTTGTGGTGTAGGGAGAGAGAGAGAGGGAGAGAGTGAGAGGGGGGAAGGTGACTACATGATAGATAGAGGGGGGGTTAGGGGGAACGGGAGGAGAGGGGTTAGGAAGATAGATAAGGGGGGTTTATGAGTAGAGAGAAAGAGAGAGAGAGTAAGGTGAGGAGGCGTGTTGGGGGAGAGAAAGAGATAGAGATCTAGGGGGCTAAGGGTTTGGGTAGGAGGGAAATTAAAGAGAAGGGGGGTATATGTAGAGAGAGAGAGAGAGGGAGAGAGAGAGATAGTGGAGGGTGGTTAGTGGTAGGGAGGACTATAAGAGATAGAGAGAGTGATTCATGGTTGTGGGAGTAGGCGAGCGAGTGAGAGAGAGAGAGTGAGAGAGAGAGAGAGAGGAGGGGGGAGGGTTAGGGTTTTAGAGAGAGAGAGAGCATGGGGGGTGTTTAGTGGTAGGAGTAGGAATTAGTGAGACAAGGAGGACTATAGTGGGGGAGAGAGAGAGAGGTGTGATGGGAGGTGGAGGTAGATTACGAGAGAGATAGTGGAGGGGTTGTTAGTTGTAGTTGGATGGGGATTAGGAGAGAGAAGGGAGGATTATGGATAAGGTGGGAGAGACAGCATGTGCAAGGTGGTGTTTAGTGGTAGGAGTAGGGATAAAGAGAGACATACAGAGAGAGATAGAGATAGTGGGGTGGGTGTCAAGGAGTAGGGAGAGATAGAAAGGGATGGGGTTTATGGGTAAGTGGAGTAGGGTTTTCAGAGAGAGAGAGAGAGAGAGAGAGAGAGAGGGAGAGTTATTGGAGAGAAAGAGAGTGATTAGGAGGAGTGGGGAGAAGGGGGGTTATTGGAGAGAAAGTAATAGAGATTGAGAAGGTTAGGGGTTTTGGGAGGAGGAAAATTAGAGAGAATTGTGGATATATATATAGAGAGAGAGAGAGAGATGGGAGGTTGGTTAATGGAATAGGGGATTATAAGAGATAGATAGAGTGGGGGGTCAGGGTTAGTGGGAGTAGGAGAGGGACACAAGGGGGTTAGGGTTTAAGGGAGAGAGAGATAGAGATAAATAGAGAGAGTGGGAGTGTTTAGTTGTAAGAGTGGAAA
>BSBM01001127.1:1812500-1826918 GCA_027924585.1 Larix kaempferi
AGCCACATACTTTGTTACATCTTTATGATTCTCACATTCATGGATGTATGGGTGAGACTTCTTTGAGTCATTTGAAGTCTCCTTGTTTTTTTTTGCTCATTATTTGGTTCAGGTTCTAGTCATTAGAGAGATTTTGAGGTCAAAAAAGGGCCTCCTAAGAGATGTACTACAAAAATATGAGATATATTAAAATATTATGAATTGAGGGTTTTATGGGGTAGGTGTATATGACAAGTCACCTCCCACACTATTTTCTATGCACAATATAAATAACCATGGTTGAGTTACTTTTCAAAAATCACTAGAAATAAAATTAATAAAATAAGACTACATTGATGTGACTAAGATTCATTGTAAATTCTCAAAAATGTATTGTCCTTTAACATTTATTTGTCTTGAACTTGCAAATGAAATTAAATAATAAAAAACATTTTTTAAGAGCTTTTTTTTTAATTTTATGTTGACTTTTTATATTTAGTACTTTTCTCATGAATTTAATAATGTAATTTAATTGAGAATTTATTTATATGTAAAATGTTAATAATATTATTATAATCCACATTGCATTATTATTATTATTATTATTATTTATTAAATCTATTATTATTCTTTATTAGTTTGACATTATGTTATTAAATAGAATGGAGTGAATACATAATTTAAAATTAAAAACATAAAAATGATAATATATTATTTTATAAAAAAATGTGAAAGGACTTTCTTTATGAATTAAGAGTACTTCACTTGAAAATGACAATAATATTATTTTATGTGAAAGTGTGAAAAGACATTCATTATGAGTACTTTACTTGAAAATGACAATAATATTATTTTATGAAAAGACTATCATTATGAGTATTTTACTTTATGACTTAAAAGTACTTACACCACTACCTTGGTTAACTATGTATTTTCATCCACCATAGAAAATTTGACAAATAAGCATTCTTAACTCATGCAATGCCACCTCACCAAGGGGGATGATGTCATCTACTAGAATGTGATTGGTTGTATTTTATAGTACATTTTCTTTCTTTTGAGGCCCTTTTTTGACCTCAAAATTTCTCTAATGGGAGATTCTTCATTCACTTCTTGGATGAAAGAATACATGGCTGAATCTTTTGATGCATATCACATCCTTTTGGAGCAGCATTATAGGACATGGGATCCTCACCTATGTCATTGGAGCAGATTTGATGGGTCACTTGAAGCTTGTATGCACTTGGAAAATGGTGGTCTACTTGCTTGGAGGTATAAGCACTTTCATGACTCTTTGATGAAGCATATCCTTGATGTACATTTTCATTATGTTGTTATGTACTTTGATGATATATATTTGGTACTCATGATGTTTGGAAGAATGCATACAAGAAAATGGGATCCAGGAATCCTCTTATCTAATGGTGTAGGTTGGAGAGCACTCTTAATTGTTGGGGTGCAATACAAGCAATGGGACCCTGGAATAATTTTTGTTTCATTGGTTTCATTTTTTGGGGGGAAGCAAGCAGCATGGGAGATGGATTCCCCACTTAATAAAGTGATTTTAATAAGAGTAGTGCAGCAGCAAGCATGGTGGTTCCTCTCTAAAATATTCATGGAAACTCAAAGACTCAAGGTTTGGCAATTCAATGGCAACTTCAAAGAATTATACAGAAAGCAAGTTCTTCAACACCCATGTTTGAAATTGCTTGAGGACAAGCAATATTGGGAAGGGAGGATTTGTCATGACCCAAATTTGGAATTGGGTCACAATGGCATAATCACATTAGCCATATTCATTAGAGTTTGTAAAATTGATGTTAAGGGTCAAATAATTGCCAAGGAGGAAAATTACTAGTTTCCTAGATTTGGGGTGGAAACTTTGGGATTTGGAATAAGGGGGATAATAAATGATGTTTAGACATTAGAAGGGTTCAAGTATTTAATAAATAGAGTGAATAAAGAAATTCAAGAAAAATCGTAAGTGACAAATGGTTTGGGAGACATATGGAGGATGTGGGACCCACACTAGCTTGATTTTTCATAATACATGGTATCTCTCTTTTGCAAATTCGAATTAATGGGAATGTGAACACTCTTGGGTGAGTTGGTAAGTCATAACACATGTCATTGAGAATATTAGGTCGAATTTGGAAGGATTGGTAACCTCCATGGTAGATAAAGAGTCAAAATGGAAGTTTGTGGACACTTGGGCTAGATTCCCTAGCCCCTATGACACCAATGATGGAGAATCTATGACAACTATGACAAATTGCAGACCTGACCTCTGACATCTGACCACTATGACATGTCAACCCCAAAAATAGGCTCAAAGAAGGTGAATTTGGGAGTTGGAGAAGCCAAAGAGACTCAAAATCGAATTTGGGAGAAGATGGAAGGTTGGAACTAGGAGACAAGTGGCAAATGTGGAATATTTCCTAAATGAAAATCTATTGAATCTATTGAGAGGATTTTGACCCTTAGAAGGCTAATGTTGGTTATAAAATGTAGAAATGAAGTATGAGAATGTCTTTTGATCATTTGTAGAATTTGCAATTGCATTTGTGAAGAGGGAGAGCTAGTGGATGACTAGTTTCTTGCCTTAGCCAATTTCGAGGGTGAAAGATTCCCATCCAAGTTGGTAATTGGAAAGGCCATTCAGACATTTCATTTGTATCTTTAATGGAGTCTTTATTTGCAGCTGTAAGCCACAGGGCAGCTCATGGTTTCTTCTATTGCAGCTCACTCCTTCAACCATTTCCAATTTTGATGGCATATTCTTGATCCTTGAGGGAGGGCGTTTTTGGTGAGCTATTTTACTCTTTGGGGGAGCTTCTAATGCCCCATTTCTTTTGTAATATGAATTAAATACTCTGTTCTTCATCTCCAAAAAGTTTCAGGTCGAAATTCCAAGTAGAAATGTATAAATCTCATTTTTAATGGAAGAACCAATGCCATTTCCCCACTACCTGGTTGTGAGCCAATGTATTGATGATGATTTCGAATGAATGGATGATTCTATGATATATTTGTGATAAATATACTGCCATGGATGTCTTATACAAGTTTCATGTACTGTACTTGAGCATTTGAAGCATTTTTACTCAGTTTAATTGCATTGGGAGAAGAAATAGTGCCATTTCCCCAAGGGTCGAATTGGGGATTTTTGCAGTTGAATGGAAGAGGGTGAGAATAGTTGTAATAAACCATTAATGGTGCATATGAGACCTTAATAACATAATTAACACATTACATACCTCTGTTCATAAATTTGAGGTGGGTTTGGAGGGCATTTGGGAAGCCATTTTCAGTACTTACCTTAGGGGGATTTGAACCCCCAAATTACTAGTAAAATTGCATACTTGGTCCAGAATCTTAAGAGAGTTTGCAGAGGTCTTTTGGTGGGCCATATGTTATCCCTGAAAATCATATTCAATTCCTAATATAATTCATAAACCTTTCTTGAAGATTTGAAGGCATTTGGAGTCAATTTGAGACCTAGAGACCAATACTAGTCAAAGGGAAATCACTAGTAAAGTTACCTACATTGACCAGAATTGAAAGAGTATTTGCAGAAGTGTTTTAAAGGTACAAGGGAATCCCTGAAACACATATTTATGTTCTAATATCATTCATATACCTTCTCATAAGATTTGTGATCATTTGGGGAAAATTTGGGACTTAGAGATTGAAACTAGTCAAAGGTCGAACCAAGGAAAAAAGTGGAAAATTGCAATTTTAATAAAAATTCCTAACAAGGACATTACAGTAAGGGGAAGAGAGATTAAGTGATTGAGAGAGAGGTTAGGGGTATGATGAAGAGAGGGTTTAGGAAGAGAAAGGGGAGTTATTAGAAGAGAGGAAGATGTTAAGGATACAGAGAGAGAGAGAGAGAGAGGGATGAGGGGGTGATTATTGGTAGGGGTAGGAATGGGTTTGGGTAGATAAAGATATAAATATTGAGACATTTATGGGTTTAGGGAGGAAGATATTAGTTAGAGAGAAGAGCGGGTACAGATAGAGAGAGAAGGTGATTACGGCTAGGGGAAGGAGCGGTGTTGGGGAAGAGAAAGGGATAGAGATCAAGGTGGTTAAGGGTTTGTGGAAGAGGGAAATTAAAGAGGAGGAGCGTATAGGGAGAGAGAAAGAGAGAGGTGTTGGAGGGGTTGTTAGGGAGTATGGGGGATATACAGAAGGGTGGGTATTATGTGTAGTTGGAGTGGTATTTTGAGAGAGAGAGAGCCAAGGGGGGGTTGATTAGGCTTATGGGGTAGAGGGGGATTGGAGGAGAGAAAGAGATATAGATTTAGTAGGGTTGGGGGTTTGGGGGAGGAGTAGGTAAGTTAGATAGAACGGGGGATATAGTTAAGGAGTGGTGGGGTTGGGAGAGAGAGAGAGAGAGATTTGGTAGTGGTGAGGGTGATTAGGAGTGACAAAGGGAGATTTAGGCGTATTACAAAAAAAAGGGGGGATAGAAAGAGAGAAAGGGGGGTTACGAGTAGACAAAGAGAGAGGTAGAGAGGGAGAAGGTGATTAGGGTTAGTGGGGAGGAGAGAGAGAGTAATGTGAGGTAGGGGTAGGTCTGGGAGTAAATCGTTGAGAGGAAAAGAGAGAGAGAGTTGGCAGGGGTTAGTTAGGGGTAGGGGGAGGAGGGGGGTTTTGGGAGAGAAAGAGATGGAGATCAAGATCAGGAGGGGTTAAGGATTTGGGGAGATGAAAGCTAGAGAGAAGGGGGGTATACTTGAGGAGTGGGTGGATGGTGGTGGAGAGAGAGAGAGAGACAGAGAGAGAAGTCATAAAGGGAGAGGAGTTAGGGTGAGAGAGAGAGAGGTCATAAAGGGACGGGGATTATATGTGTGTGTGTGTGTGTGTGTTTGAGAGAGAGAGAGAGAGAGAGAGAGAGAGAGATAAGGGGGTGATTATGGCTAGGGGTAAGATACAGGTTGGGGTAGAGAAAGTGATAGCCATCTAGGAGTTTGGGGGTTTGGCGGCGAGGAGCGAAGTTTAGAGAGAAGAGGGGGTAGAGAGAGAGAGGGTGATTAGGGCTAGTGGGGAGGAAGGTTTTTGTGGGAGATAAGGAAATAGATATCAATAGGGTTTGGGGAGGAGGGAAATTAGAGAGAAGTTGGGGTACAGGGATGTAAAGATAGATAGATAGATAGAGAGAGAGGAGTGGGGGGTAATTAGGGGTATGGGGAAAGAGGAATCTTGGGGAAAAAACAAAGATAGATATCAAGAGGGTTGGGGGTTTGGGAGGAGTCAAGAGGTTAGAGAGAAGGGGGGTATATTTAAGGAGTGGTGGGGTTGGGAGTAGAGAGAGAGAGAGAGAGAGAGAAGTTAGAGAGAGATAGGTTCATTAGTGGTGGTGGTGATAAGGGGGGCTTAGGGGAGAGAGAGAGATAGAGATTAATGACTTTAAAGGCATGGGGAGGAGGGGTGTTAGGGGAGCAAGAGAGATAGAGATTGAGGAGGTTAAAGGTTTGAGGAGGAGGAGAGAAATTAGAGAGAATGGTGGGAAGAGAGAGAGAAAGAGAGATGAGAGGGTGGTTCATGGTAGGGGGATTGTAAGAGATAGAGAGGGGGGGTCAGGGTTAAGGGGAGTAAGAGAGGGACAAGAGGGGTTAGGATTTGAGAGAGAGAGATAGAGAGAAGGGGGGGTGCCTGGAATGAATGAGAGAGAGAGAGAGGGAGAGGGGGTACTTAGTGGTTGGAGTAGGACATAAAAAAGTGGGTTAGGGAGAGAGAGTGGGTTTAGGGTAGAGAGATAGAGAGAGGTAGAGAGGTTGATTCTAGGATGTTGTGGGAGAGAGAAATTAGTGTGGGGTAGAAGTATTTGGAGGAGTAGTGGGGGTTAGGGTTAGGTGGAGGAGTAGGAGAGGGAGAAAATTAGACAAGTTGTTAGTAAGTGTTAGTGGGGGCAAGTAAGAGTGAGAGAGAGGGAAGAGGGTGGTCAGTGGTATGGTTAAGACTAGGGAGGTGAGTGTGAGAGAGATATGGGGGGATTAGGGTGAGAGAGAGGGGGAGAGAGAGGGGGAGAGAGAGAGAGAGAGAAAGAGAGGAGGGTTAGGGGTAGAGAGAGTAGTTTTAGGAGGTTGGGGGAGAGAGAAAGTGGTGGGGGCTTGTGTGTGTGAGAGAGAGAGAGAGAGAGATGAGGGGTGGTGATTAGACTTATGTTGGAGGTGGAGATTTGAGGAGCGAAAGAGATAGAGATGAAAAGGGTTGTAGGTTTGGGGGCAAAGAGAGAGAGAGAGAGAGAGAGAGAGAGAGGGAGGGAGGAAGAGAGGGATGGACTTGGCTAGTGGTAAGGGTGCATGTTAGAGAGAGAGGGGGGCGGTTATGGAGAGAGAGAGGGGGGTGGTTATGGAGAGAGAGAGGAGGGTTAGTTGTAGAGAGGGAGAGATAGGTAGACATTATGGTGTTAAGATGTTAGGGGAGAAATAAAGTGGGAGGGGTTAGGGATAAGTGGATGAGTAGGAGAGAGATAGAGAGAGAGAGAGAGGGTGTTATCAAGGGTCAACGGGAGTAGGATAGATTGAGAGAGAGGGAGGAGGGTTATTAGTGGTAGTGGTGGTAGTCAGGGGGTGAGTGAGTCAGTGAGAGAGAGGGAGAGAGAGAGAGCGAGAGAGAGAGAGAGAGAGAGAGAGAGAGAGAGAGATCGGGGGGTTTTAGGGAATAGATGAAGATAGAGATGGGTGGGGGTTATGAATAGGTGGAATAATGGTTTGAGAGAGAGAGAGAGAGAGATGAGTGTGGTGACTAATAATATGTGGGAGGAGGAGGATTCTTGGAGGTAAAGAGATAGAGATCACGAGGGTTAGAATTTTTGGGAGGAGAGAGAGAGAGAGAGAAGGAGAGGTGTTAGGGAGAAGGGGCACATAAAGAGGGGTGGAGGTTATTGGTAGGTGGATTGGGGGTTTAAGAGAGACAAAGGTCCAAACGGGGGGTTATTATGTGTATGGGGTAGGAGGGGGCTTGGCAGAGAGAAAGAGTTAGATATCAAAAGGGTTGGGGGTTTGCAAAGGAGTAGAGAATTTTGAGAGAAGGGGGTATAATTAAGGAGTGGTGGGGTAGGAGAGAGACAGAGGGGGGGTGAGGGCGGTTAGGAGAGAGACAAAAGGGGAGTTAGATGGGGGGGAAGGAGTAAGATTAGGGAGAGAGATAAAGGGCTTATAAGGAGAGAGAGAGGGTGGGATATTAGGGGTAGTGGGGAGTAGGGGGGGCTAGGGGAGAGAAATATATAGAGATCGAGGGGTTTAGGTGTTTGGGGAGATGGAGGGAAATTAAAAATGATGGTGGGGAGAGAGAGGAGAGAGAGAGAGAGAGAGAGAGAGAGAGAGAGAGATGGGAGGGTGGTTAGTGGAAAGAGGGATTATAAGAGACAATGAGAGGGGGTTCAGGGTTAGGGGGATTATGAGAGAGAATAGTGGGATTAGGTTTTTTCTGGGGGGGAGAAAGAGATTGAGATATGCGAGGTATGGTTAGTGGTAGGAGTAGGAGAGAGACACGGGGTGGTTGGGAAATAGATGTGGATTAGGGTAAAGAGAGAGAGAGAGGGAGAGAGTGTGGGTGTTAGGGGGTTTAGAGAGAGAGACAGAAAGGAATGGGGGTTAGGGGTACAATGAGGAGTAGGGGAGGCATGGAGTGGTGGGGGTAGGTAAAAGAGTAGAGGGTTGAGAGAGAGAGAGAGTCGAAGGGGGTTATTTAGGGGTAGGGGGTAAAAGGTGGTGGGGGGAAAGAAGGAGATAGAGATCAAGATTAAGAGGGTTACAGATTTGTTGAGGATTGGGTAAGATAGAGAGAAATGGGGGTATATTTGAGGAGTGGGTGGGTGTCGTGGAGAGAGAGAGAGAGAGAGAGAGAGAGAGAGAGAAGGGGGAGAGAGATTAGGTGAGAGAGAGGGAGGTTAGGCGGTATGAAGAAGAGAGAGTTTACAAAGAGAAAGTGGGGGTTATTAGAAGAGAGGGAGAGGTTAAGGGTATAGAGAGAGAGAGAGAGAGAGAGAGATGAAGGGGTGATTATTAGTAGGGGTATGAATGGGTTTGGGTAGATAAAAGTTAAAAATATTGAGGAGTTTAGGGGTTTAGGGAGGAGGGAAATTAGAGAGGAGGAGCATATAAGGAGAGATGGAGAGAGAGGGGTGGATGGGGGTGTTAGGGAGTAGGGGGATATATAGAAGGGTGGGTATTATGGGTAGTTGGAGTGGTATTTTGAGAGAGAGAGCCAAGGGGTGTTGATTAAGGTTATGTGGTGGAGAGGGATTGGAGGAGAGAAAGAGATATATATTTAGGAGGGTCGGGGGGTTTGGGGAGGAGTAGGTAAGTTAGAGAGAACGGGGGATATAGTTAAGGAGTGGCGGGGGTTGGGAGAGAGAGAGAGAGATATGGCAATGGCGAGGGTGATTAGGAGTGATAGAGGGAGATTTAGGGGTATTGGGAAAATAAGAGGGGATAGGAAGAGAGAAAGGGTGGTTACGAGTAGACAGAGAGAAGGAAGGTATCCTTGAGGAGTGGGGTGGATGTGGTGGAGAGAGAGAGAGAGACCTAGAGAGAGAAAAGTCATAGAGGGAGAGGAGTTAGGTGTGCGAGAGAGAGGTTAGGGTAGAGAGAGAGAGAGAGAGGCTGTGGAGGGAGGGGGATTAGGTGTGTGTGTGTGTGTGTGTGTGTGTGTGTGTGTGTGGAGAGAGAGAGAGAGAGAGAGAGAGAGAGAGAGGGAGATAAGGGGGGTGATTATCGCTAGGGGCAGGATATGGGTTGGGGTAGAGAAAGAGATAGCCATCTATGTGTTTAAGGGTTTGGTGGGGAGGAGGGGAGTTAGAGAGAAGAGGAGGTAGAGAGAGAGTGGGTGATTAGGGCTAGTGGGGAGGAAGGTTTTTGTGGGAGATAAAGAAATATATATCAATGGGGTTTGGGGAGGAGGGAAATTAGAGAGAAGTCGGGGTTATAGTGAAGTAAAGATAGATAGATAGATAGATAAAGAGAGAGAGAGAGAGAGAGAGAGAGAGAGAGAGAGAGAGGAGTGGGGGTAATTAGTCGTATGGGGGAAGAGGAAGCTTGGGGAAAAGAAAAGATAGATATCAGGAGGGTTGGGGGTTTGGGAGGAGTAGGGCCATTTAGAGAGAAGGGGGGTATAGTTAAGGAGTGGTGGGGTTCAGAGTAGAGAGAGAGAGAGAGGTTAAGAGGGATTGAGAGGGGTGGGTTAAGGGTATTGAGAAAAGGAGGGGGGTTAGGAAGAGATATATGTGGGTTACGAGTAGAGAGAGAGAGAGGAGAGAGAGAGGAGAGAGATTCATTAGGGGTAGTGGGGAGGAGGGGGGATTAGGGGAGAGAGAGAGATAGAGATTAATGATGTTAAAGGCTTGGTGAGGAGGGGGCTTATGGGAGAGAGAGAGAGAGAGATATTAAGGAGGTTAAAGGTTTGGGGAGGAGGAGAGAAATTAGAGAGAATGGTGGGTAGAGAGAGAGAAAGAGATACGGGAGGGCGGTTCATGGCAGGGGGATTGTAAGAGATAGAGAGGGGGGGTTAGGGTTAGGGGGGAGTAAGAGAGGGACAGGAGGGGATTAGGGTTTTAGGGAGAGAGAGAAAGAGAAGGGGGGTTTCCTAAAATGAAAGAGAGAGAGAGAGAGAGGGAGAGGGGGGTACTTAGTGGTTGGAGTAGGACATAGAAAAATGCAGGTTAGGAAGAGAGAGTCGGTTTAGGGTAGAGAGATAGAGAGAGGTAGAGAGGGGTGATTATAGGGTGTTGGGGGAGAGAGAAATTAGTGAGGGTTAGGGGTAGGGGGAGGAGTAGTGGGGGTTAGGGTTAGGTGGAGGAGTAGGGGAGAGAGAGAATTAGATAAGTTGTCAGTAAGTGTTAGTGGGAGTAAGCGAGAGTGAGAGAGGGAGGAGGGTGGTTAGTTTTATGGTTGGGAGTAGGGGGGTGAGTGGTGAGGGATATAAGGGGGGATTAGGTGGCGAGAGAGGGGGAGCTAGGGAGAGAGAGAGAGAGAGAGAGAGAGGAGGGTTAGGGGCAGAGCGAGAATGAGAGGTAGAGAGGGTGGTTTTAGGAGGTTGGGGGGAGAGAGAATGTGGCAGGGGTTTATGTGTGTGTGTGAGAGAGAGAGAGACGAGGGGGGCGGTGATTAGCGTTATGGGGGAGGTGGTGGTGGGGGATTTATGGAGGGAAAGAGATAGAGATGAAAAGGGTTGTAGGTTTGGGGCAGAGAGAGAGAGAGAGGTAATGGTGAGAAGTTGGGGGGTTGGGGGGTAGGGAGAGAGAGATGGGTTTTTAGGGATAGGGGGGATGACAATTTTGAGGGTTGTGGGTAGACAAAGAGAGAGGGAGGTGGTTTTATGGGTTTGGGGAGGATGAGGTTAGTTAAACAAAATGGGATGGTTTACATAAAGAGAGAGAGAGAGAGAGAGGGAGAGAGAGAGAGAGAGATGCGAAGGGGATGTGGAGGTATATAAGGAGAGAGATGGTGGGGGTTTGGTAGGATGAGAGAGAGAGAGATGATGAGGGGTTGATTATTGTTAGGATTAGGATAGAGAGAGGGGGGGTTAGGGAGTGAGAGGGTGTTTAGGGGCATAAAGGGGTTTAGTGGTAGACAGAGAGAGAGAGGTAGAGAGAGTTTTTTTACGGGGTTGGGGGAGAATGAAAGTGATGGGGGTTAGGGGTAGGTGGAGTAGAGGTAGAAATAGAGAGAGGTGGGAAGGGAGGTAGAGGAATATAGGGAAAGAGAAGGTGGGGGGATGATTGGTGGTATGGGGGAGTCGTATTACGAGAAACATAGAAAGGGGGTGGACTTTGGAGAGAGAGAGAGAGAGAGATTGGGGGGGGTTTTAGGGGAGTAGAGGGAGAAAGAGATGGGTGGGGGTTATGAATAGGTGGAGTAGTGGTTTGAGAGAGAGAGAGAGAGAGAGAGATGGGGAGGGTGGTTAGTGGAAAGAGGTATTATAAGAGATAGCGAGAAGGGGTCAGGGTTAGGGGTTTATGAGAGAGAAATAGTGGGATTATGTTTTTTTGGAGGGGAGAGAGAGATTGAGAGATGGGGGGTATGGTTAGTGGTAGGAGTAGGAGAGAGACACGGGGTGGTTGGGGAAAGAGATGTGGATTAGGGGTAAAGAGAGAGAGAGGGAGAGAGTGTGGCTATTAGGGTGTTTAGAGAGAGAGACAAAAAGGAATGGGGGTTAGGGGTATGACGAGGAGTAGGGGAGGACATGGGGGTGGTGGGGGTAGGTAAAAGAGTAGAGGGTTGAGAGAGAGAGGAGAGTCGAAGGGGGTTATTTAGGGGTAGGGGGTAAAAGGGTGGGTGGGGGGAAAGAAGGAGTTAGAGATCAAGATTAAGAGGGTTACGGATTTGTTGAGGATTGGGTAAGATAGAGAGAAATGGGGGTATACTTGAGGAGTGGGTGGGTGTCGTGGAGAGAGAGAGAGAGAGAGAGAGAGAGAGAGAGAAGGGGGGAGAGAGATTAGGTGAGAGAGAGGGAGGTTAGGGGTATGAAGAAGAGAGGGTTTACAAAGAGAAAGTGGGGTTATTAGAAGAGAGGGAGAGGTTAAGGGTATAGAGAGAGAGACAGAGAGAGAGAGATGAAGGGGTGATTATTAGTAGGGGTAAGAATGGGTTTGGGTAGATAAAAGTTAAAAATATTGAGGAGTTTAGGGGGGTTTAGGGAGGAGGGAAATTAGAGAGGAGGAGCATATAAGGAGAGATGGAGAGAGAGGGGTGGGATGGGGTGTTAGGGAGTAGGGGGATATATAGAAGGGTGGGTATTATGTGTAGTTGGAGTGGTATTTTGAGAGAGGAGAGAGAGCCAAGGGATGTTGAATTAGGGTTAATGGGGTAGAGGGGGATCGGAGGAGAGAAAGAGATATATATTTAGGAGGGGTTGGGGGTTTGGGGAGGAGTGGGTAAGTTAGATAGAATGGAGGATATAGTTAAGGAGTGGTGGGGTTGGAAGAGAGAGAGAGAGAGAGATTTGGTAGTGGTGAGGGTGATTAGGAGTGATAGAGGGGGATTGATGGGTATTTGGAAAATAAGGGGGATAGGAAGAGAGAAAGGGTGGTTAGGAGTAGATAGAGAGAGAGGCAGAGAGGGAGAAGGTGATTAGGGTTAGTGGGGAGGAGGGGAGTTGAGGGAGAAAAAGAGATAGATATTGACAGGGTTTGGGGAGGAGGATGAAAATTAGAGATAATGGGTAGAGAGAGAGAGAGAGAGATGGGAGGATGGTTAGTGGTAGGGGGATTATAAGAGATAGGGAGAGAGAGGGATTTAGTATTAGCGGGATTAGGAGAAATACATAGGGAGGTTAGGTCTGTGGTGGGAGAGAGAGTCAGAGAGAGAGAGAGAGAGAGGTAGAGGGAGGGAGGGTGGTTAGTTTTAGGATTAGGAAATAGACTAGAGAAGGGGGGTTTGGGAAAGAGAGGTGGATTATGAGAGTGAGTTGGTGTTTGCGGGTGGAGGAAAGAGAGAGTAATGTGAGTTAGAGGGTAGGTCTGGGAGTAAACAGTTGAGAGGAAGAGAGACAGAGATGACAGGCATTGATTAGGGGTAGGGGGAGGAGGGGGGGTTTGGGGAGAGAAAGAGTTGGAGATCAAGATCAGGAGGGTTAAGGATTTGGGGAGATGTAATCTAGAGAGAAGGGGGGGCGTGCTTGAGGAGTGGGTGGATGTGGTGGAGAGAGAGAGACATAGGAAGAGAAAAGTCATAGAGGGAGAGGAGTTAGGTGTGCGACAGAGAGGTCATCGGGGGAGGGGGATTATGTGTGTGTGTGTGTGTGTGTGTGTGTGTGTGAGAGAGAGAGAGAGAGAGAGAGAGTTGAGGGGGTGATATGGCTAGGGGTAGCATATGGGTTGGGGTAGAGAAAGGGATAACCATCTAGGAGTTTAGGGGTCTGGCGGGGAGGAGGGAAGTTAGAGAGAAGAGGAGGTAGAGAGAGAGATGGTGATTAGGGCTAGTTGGGAGGAAGGGTTTTGTGGGAGATAAAGAAATATATATCAATGGAGTTTGGGGAGGAGGAAAATTAGAGAGAAGTTGGAGTATAGTGAAGTAAAAGATAAATAGATAGATAAATAGAGAGAGAGAGAGAGAGAGAGAGAGAGAGAGAGAGAGAGAGATAGAAAGAGGAGTTGGGGGTAATTAGGGGTATGGGGGGAAGAGGAAGCTTGGGGAAAAGAAAAAGATAGATATCAGGAGGAATGGGGGTTTGGGAGGAGTAGGGTATTTAGAGAGAAGGGGGGTATAATTAAGGAGTGGTGGGGTTGGGAGTAGAGAGAGAGAGAGAGGTTATGAGGGAGTGAGAGGGGTGGGTTAAGGGTATTGAGAAAATGAAGGGGGTTAGGAAGAGATATATGTGGGTTACGAGTAGAGAGAGAGAGAGAGAGAGAGAGAGAGAGAGAGAGAGAGAGAGAGAGAGAGAGAGAGAGGGTTGATTAGGGGTAGTGGGGAGGAGGGGGCTTAGGGGAGAGAGAGAGAAGGAGATTAATGATGTTAAGGGCTTGGGGAGGAAGGGTCTTATGGGAGAGAGAGATAGATAGATATTGAGGAGGTTAAATGTTTGGGGAGGAGGAGAGAAATTAAAGAGAATGGTGGGTAGAGAGAGAGAAACAGAGATGGGAGGGCAGCTCGTGGCAGGGGGATTATAAGAGAGAGAGGGGGGGTCAAGGTTAGGGGGAGTAAGAGAGGCATAGGAGGGGTTAGGGTTTTAGGGAGAGAGATAGAGAGAAGGGGGGTTCCTGAAATGAATGAGAGAGAGAGAGAGAGGTTATGAGGGACTGAGAGGAGTTGGTTAAGGGTATAGGGAAAAGGAGGGTGGTTAGGAAGAGATATATGTGGGTTACGAGTAAAGAGAGAGAGAGAGAGAGAGAGAGAGAGAGAGAGAGAGAGAGTTGAATAGGGGTAGTGGGGAGGAGGGGGCTTAAGGGAGAGAGAGAGATAGAGATTAATGATGTTAAAGGCTTTGGGAGGAGGGGGCTTATGGGAGAGAGAGAGAGATAGATATTGATGAGGTTCAAGGTTTGGGGAGGAGGAGAGAAATTAGAGAGAATGGTGTGTAGAGAGAGAGAAAGAGATATGGGAGGCCGGTTCGTGGCAGGGGGATTGTAAGAGATAGAGATGGGGGGTCAGGGTTGAGGGGAGTAAGAGAGGGACATGAGGGGTTAGGGTTTTAGGGAGAGAGACATAGAGAAGGGGGGTTCCTGGAATGAATGAGAGAGAGAGAGGGAGAGGGGGGTACTTATTGGTTGGAGTAGGACATAGAAAAATGGGGGTTAGGAAGAGAGAGTCGATTTAGGGTAGAGAGATAGAGAGAGGTAGAGAAGGTGATTATAGGGTGTTGGGGGAGAGAGAAATTAGTAGGGGCTAGGGGTAGGTGGAGGAGTAGTGGGGGTTAGGGTTAGGTGGAGGAGTAGGGGAGATACAGAATTAGACAAGTTGTTAGTAAGTGTTAGTGGGAGCAAGCGAG